>CAKALG010039575.1:0-11661 GCA_916700815.1 Helicolenus hilgendorfi
GGGTGCCGTAAAGGTCACTGTCACCCTAGGCCTTTCCAAGCCCACCTAGAGCCAATCGCGGCACACCGCCATGGAGGAGATATGCTGCCGAGAATAAGCATCATTTTGTTGAAGGTAAATATTTTTAATAGGACCGTCAATCAATTCAAATATTTAATCCTGACTAATCGCATGATTTTCCATTATTAATCACGATTAATCGCAATTGAATCGCACATTAAAATATGTGCATTATGCAAATGTATGTATTTATATGGGCCAATGAATTTCTTCAGTTTTCTAATTTCGTACGATGTCAGTATCTTCACTGTAGCTTTAAAACTGAGCCCGGTACAACCTCCGAAAGATCGATTGCGTTAATGCATTAAAAAAATGAGTTGTGCTAAAACAAATTTGCGTGAACGTGTTATTATCACGTTAACTTTGACAGCTCTAATTTAAAAATGATTCTACATTTTTCCGTGATAATTTGCCTCTTCATAGCAGCGCCTGCACCGTCTGGCATCAAATTAGAAAGCTGGAATAATATTCATAAAGACTGATGTTTGGTGATTCTTGTGTTCGTGTACTGTAGGTAACATAGACTTACTGACTCTGCTGCTATTAATCACACTGCTGTCACTTCACCATGCTATTTCTGTTCCTCTCTCTATTTATCTGATCTATTGCTGTCCTTGGGCTGCTGCAACAACCAAATTTCCCCTCAGGTGATCAACAAAGGTTTATCTTGTCTTATCTTATCTTAAAGGGAATGGCCATGAGGGGGCAGTGGTATCAGGCTGTAAACACAACATTGACATATTATCGCATTATAAAGCTGCTGTGGTGAACCTGTTAGCAAACAGTTGCCTATTTACACATCCAGCAGAGATGGAGTCACATTAGCATTCATATGGGGTCATGCTTCTATGTTTATAGGTAGTGTACAGTGTGTTTTGGAGTGGTTGTTTTTGCTGCAAACATCTGTCTGCTGCATCGTAACACACATTGGAGCGGTGACACTGAACAGTTTGCAGGCCATCAAACTGAAACAGAGACGCTAAAACACTGTAGAGCTGAGGGGAAGTGCAGAGCAGGCTCATAATTCAACTATGAGTGACCCCTTTCACTCACAAGTAATCATGTGATCCATTCATTATATACAAAATATTGATTATAGCAGCTTTCAATAAAACAATAAGGTGTATAAATGCAATTAAATAAAAAAGCAACCTAACATGAGTTATAAAAACGAATATTTAAATTACTCTAATGTGCAGGATGAGATCATTATATTCACATTTGAATATTTTTAAAGTACATTCAAGTCAAACCTGTTTGTCTGTTCATTAATGAATAACATATTATTTAAGGTCACAAATTACCCCGATTCCCTTTAAATAAACTTGTCTGGGCTTCTGGTCAACATGTCTGTTCTGCTGCTGAGTTGCAAACAAAGAGTCAGTGGAGAAAGACCACGAGCCCAGAGAAATACATTAAGAAGCAGCGCATGTGGAGTTAGAACAGAGGAGGAGGAGGTGAGTAATCTTACCATCGTCTCCTGATCCTGAGCCTGCATCTGTGGAGGAGAACAAACAGTTATTAACCAGAGGCTCACACAGCCACAGACATAAGCTGAATAAGCGTGTGTGTCTGCATATGTAAGTGTGTCTCTAGGCCGATGTGAAGATCTGCTTGTGAGTGCATTAGCGCTGTATCGAAAGCCATTTTTAAAAATATATATATATATTCAAAGCTTCTTTTGAGATTTTCGAACGAAGCTTTGAATGTCTGTCATATTTTATGACGTCATCACCATAAAAAAAAAGTCCTCGAAAAAAATCATCATTTTGAATAAAGTGATTCATCAGATTAAATTAGACTCTTTTTTTTTTTTATCAAATCAACATTCTATAATGAATATAACTCCTCAGTTTCATCAACATAAATACATATGTGGTTATGTAAGGGATAACTGTCGCTCTTGCATCGCCTTGAAGGGGTTTCTCTCACAACAATGACCCGCTAGCTGTACATTATCCCGCTTATTACATCACTACTTACTGAAGAAATCAATCATTTGACACAAAAACGGTCCGCCAGAGTCCAACATCAGAACTGCGCCCATAGCAACGGTCTGTTATAGATAGCAACGGTCTGCTATAAAGAAATAACAGTCCGTAGAATGCCGGGATTGACCAATCAGAATCAGAAAGTATTCAACAAAGCCGTGTAATACATAAATGTAATTCATGGTGCTGTTAGATTGCTGCTGGACCCCCCCGTGTTAATGCAGGTGTGTGCCTCCCTTTGTGTGCGTCGAGCGGGAGAGCAAACTGCAGTGATGAAGCAGAATATTTCATTAGATAAAAACATGTTGTAAATTTTAGAAACGATAACATCTATCTTTTTTCAATAAATATTGACTATTGGACTAATAGTAATAATATTAGTGTAGCCTGATCTGTATCTGTAACTGTGCAGAAAAACCAGGTTTAACCAGAATCAAGAAAGCAAAAAAAAAAAAAGAAGCTGCGCATCATTGAAATGTTGATTTAGAACCTGAATGTTAATGTTATGAATGAGGCTTCCAAGCTTCCAACTGTTGGGTACAGCCGTGGAGTGTATGTGTGTGAAGAGTGAGACACTGTGTGTGCTTCTGGGTGCATTTGAGCGAGACGAGATTTCTCTAAAGATGGTGCAGAAAGTGATTCTGAGAGTCTGGTTCCAAAAAGAAAAACAGTGCAGGGTGCCCTGGGGCTCTGAGCGTCATGCATCCCCTCCATTCTACAGCACTACATTGATGATAACACCTCCAACTGTGGACCTTTCCTTGCTAGGACTGTGGAGAGACACTCTGTTTCCAGTTGTCAATGCGTTTGTGTGTCGGCGACTCCCTTCTCCATGGCTTTCACACTGAATCTGTGTAAAGCTCCCTCAAACACGTTGAGCTTACTGAGACTGTTTAACAATATGGCTGTGAAAGGGATACTGATGAGCACTTGGAAGAACAGGCAGCGTGTAACTTGAGCCGCAGCATAAAGTGATGTGCTGAAATGCCGAGGGCCAGAGAGCAGACGCAGGGCCTCCGAGGACTGGAGGGGATCATAGCTCAGCTCCATATGAATATCATGTGAGAAGGGTTTATAAGAAGAGGTGCACACACTAAAACACATGGAGTCTGACCAGTAAGCTGTGCTGATACTTTAATGACGTGAGCTTTGGGTCGATAAAAATACATTTCAGACGAGATAAAACCACGTCTCCAGGGTGATATTCTGTGAGGTCAGAGCAGCAGATGGTCAGTTGTGCCAAGGGAGAGTAACTCTCAAAGCACCCAGTCAAAGTGTGATAATAATTAGTGACGTGGGACCACCTCCAAAATGAAAGTAGACATGAATTATTTTACTGGCATATTTTTAAATTAAAATGACTGAAAACATTTTTTTTTCTCATTGTCCCTTACAGTTATTTGCAATCGCCAAGACACAAAAACTGGTACTTGTTGCACAGTTATTGAACCCACTAACTCGTGTAGCCTATATCTATCGGCCAAAACCGTCTACTTTACACTAAGTTTGAAATTCTATGGTTTTCTACATTAGACACATCATTAAAAACTAAAAGCTTGTGTGTGTTGTTTGATAAACACTGCCATTGAAATACTCAATTATCAATCACCTGCACCCAGAATGCACCTGTGAAAACACCTGTAACCAATTAGATCACTTAGAGCTTGAACACTATAAATAGGATTCCGGTTTGCTCTTTGGTGTGCACAACAATGGAGGCCAAGACAGAGGAAGAGGTAGACTGTATTTAGTTTACAGTACAATTCACTAACTATGCTCTTGTCATCTTCAGATCTTCAAAGGAACTGTGTCTGATGCTGTTATGAGTATATGAGTATTGAGAATGAATGAATGCATTTATTTCCCCATTGCACTTGTGTTCACAGTATGCTACAAATCAGATGGATAATAGTGTTCTATGGAAAGGGCTATTCATTTGGTGTTGGTGCGTGAAGTTGTGATGCAAAAATCCAATTTTTTGAAGACTTTATATGAATGAAGTCTGTTTTGCATTTACAGATAACGCGTTAATGCCACTAATTTCTTTGACGCATTACCGCAATCAATCTTTCGGAGGTTGTAGCGGGCTGTTTTAAAGCTAGATTTACGCTACATTTTGGCAAGGAAAAACTGGCTTGGCCATTTTCAAAGGGGTCCCTTGACCTGAAAATAGGTTCTGTGGGTACCAATGAGTCTCCCCTTTACAGACATGCCCACTTTATGATCATCACATGCAGTTTGGGGCAAGTCATAGTCAAGTCAGCACACTGACACACTGACAGCTGTTGTTGCCTGTTGGGCTGCAGTTTGACATGTTATGATTGGAGCATATTGTTTTATGCTAAATGCAGTACCTGTGAGGGTTTCTGGATCAATATCTGTTATTGTTTTGTGTTGTTAACTGATTTACAATAATAAATATATACATACATTTGCATAAAGCAGGTATATTTGCCCACTCTCATGTTGATAAGATCATTAAATACTTGACAAATCTCCCTTTAATTCATTTGCGATTAACTATGGACAATCATGCGATTTATTGTAATCCATTGACAGCCCTAGTTAAATCCTATCTATACAATCTGGATACGAGACACATTTTAATGACGGGTGTAAAGGGGGTCTGTCAGCCGGTCTGAAGGTGATACTACCATATCAGCAGACCCGGAGTGATAACGTAATGCACAGCACAGCAGACTAAGACCGGTCGATTTTTTTCTCGATATATCATGACTTTATTCTGTAATATTACGACTGTTTTTCTCAAAATATTACAACTGTATTCTTGACTTCTCAGAGAACTCAGATATGTTTTGAATGTGCACTAAGTTTTGAACATGAGCAACAATCTTGCTGAAACACATATGAGCTATTAAAGTCCAGGGGAGGAGTTAATCATGCCTACATGTGTGTTGATTCAGCAGAAATAACATTCATATCTGAAAGAAATACAGAATGCCCGAAAGCCTTCCTTCATTATATTCCATTATAGTTCTTCACTTGCAGCCTGAATTTTGTATTTTTCTTTACATAAATTAGGACATTTGCATCATAAATTGTTACATGCAAATTTCCCCACTGTGGGACGAATAAAGGAATATCTTATCTTATCTTATCTTATTGTATCGTATCTTATAAAAAACACCAGAATGCAGGAAATGAAGTGTTTGATGGACAAAATAATCCCCCCATTGTTGAAATGAAACCTATATCCTCTTAATCAAATCTGTTATTTGGCATTCAATTACATGCTTTTTAAATGATTTAACACTGAATAATAATCAACATTACTATTCAATTAGCCTACATTTTAATTGATTGGGGTGTGGGGGGGGATCTGGATAATGGATACGGGGGCACTGGCACAACAAAAAAGGTTGAGAACAACTGTTTTGTTGAGTAACACTGAATGCAAATAGAAAATTTCAACACGTTTGTTGTACATTTGTTTTCAGATGAACTCCACAGGGCACCTTTAATATTGAAAAAAAAAATCTCCATGCACACCCTCTACAAAAAACTGCCCTCCTCTGTCTTACCTCCTGTTAAATCTGCAGAATTTCAGTGACCTTGGTACATGTGGGACACTAAATGTGCAGTGTTTCATGAAAAGGCTTAGCTTGAAGGATCAGGCTGAAGTCAGAAGGGGTTCATGGGAGATCAATAAAAACCTTTAGTATCTGTACAAGGGCAGAGGTTTCAGGAGAGAAAGACTGGCATTAGAAAATAGAACAAAATGGCAAGGGAGATAGGCACAAGCCTGCTTTTCTGCCCGCTTGTCTGCCAAATGAAGGGTCACAAAGAGGAGATACCACACCATTTTACTCTGTGAGAGGCACTGAAGAGTGAGTAAGAGAGCAGAGGAGGAGTGCCAAGAGAAAAGATGGTTCCTCTCGTAGACAATAGATGATTGAGGTGATTTCTTTTCAGTCTTGGAGCGATTGATTAAAAGAGGGGAGAAGCAGATAGAAGAGAAGAACCTTCTATAGTAAAACTATTGTTCATTTTGTGATAAAATATGTTTTATTACAATGTAAGGTAATAATAATTGAACCCCCCGCCTCCATCCAAAGGAGAGAGGAGAGATTGGTACCCGGAGGCACAAGGCAGGCGACCAGGGCGAGGCTGCCGCACCACACTTAGGTTCAGGTTCCAAATTGACACCAGATGGAAGTTGCAGCTCACATCCATGTCGGTCCAAATGTCATCACTTCATTTTATCCCATTGGACATTTGTGTCAAATTGTCATACTTAGCATATGAATTCTTGAGTTATGGCAAAGAATGTGTTTTGTGAGGTCACCTTGGCGTTTGACCACCAAATTCTAATCAGTTCATCCTTGAGTCCAATGTTTCTGTTAGATGTAATGGAATTCCCTCCAGGTGTTCCTGAGATATCTCGTTCACGGGAATGGGACGGACGTAAGGTCACAGTGACCTTTGACTACCAAAATCTAACTGATTCATCTTTGAGTCCAAGTAGACGTTTGTGCCAAATCTGAAAAAATTCCCTCCAGGCGTTCCTGAGATATTGCATTTATGAGAATGGATGGACGGACAGATGTACAAACGAACGAACGGAAAATCATACTGCTTCTGGCCAAGGCGCAGAGGTATAAAAAAATCCACCATCTGAAAAAATAATACTGGGAGAACTGTTTTTAGCAGGGTTACTAGGATCTAGAACATGTCTGCTATTGCATGTGGGTCCAATGATATAGCAAAGTTTGATCAACCGCTGGTGGCCATTTTGAAATTGGTGCCTTTGCGAGTTTGTGATTGCCCAATATTCAGTTTTGTTCCCAATTTATCGATCAACATATCTGCCAAATTTGGTGCAAAATGTTCAATTGTTAATATATGCTGAGCTATGGCGCCCCACTACTAGTGGAACTGTTACCTTACTGTGCTGCTAACATCAGAGGCTATGCAGTATTGCACACAAACACACCAACAGCTCTACCTGCTTCCTGCTACATTCTTTACTGTGAAACCTTGTAATTCATGTTTTTTTTGTGATACACAAGCTGCACCACTTTCCACATTCTTTGTACAAAAACTTAAAATGCGTAAATGCATATATGCAGTATTCATACACTTACATACATATACTCATTTCCAACAGCAACAAGAAGCATATTATTTCCTCACATTCTGTGATGTTGAACTGTGGTATGTGCAAATATGAATCTTCAGTGCACCTTTAAAAGGCTACAGTAGCTGTCTGGGGAGATATAGAGCAAGTTTTTGCACCTTTGAAATTATGTTCCATCAAAGCAGGACCAGATAGGAACATTTTCAGCTCAGTAGGAAACATGGGTTTTAATCTGCTGACCACAGGGGTTGGCACATCCCAAGACTCTTGACTATTTTACTGGCCAAATAGCTTTCTAGATAGAACACAGATCCCAAATTAAAATCACTATATCATACTATAATTTGCCATAATTGACTTTTCCTCCCTGATTGCCATTAGAGAATATTTTTCAAAGCCCCAACCAGCCCAGTTTCTAGGACTAATGTGCATACTGGATGATTCTGCAATGTCATGAGCAACTTGAGGTTTAGTGTCTCCCTCAAGGACTCTTCGATGTGCAGACAGAGGCGGGGATTGAACCACCAACCTTCTGCTTAAAGGAGCAGTCTACCCACTCGCCTACTGCTGCCCTACTTACGATTTATGTCCAATACCCCATTCACGATAGACATCCAATGTCAACCTGCCATTTATGTAGCGAGGCAGAAAGTATGGGTGTGGAGGTGGTGGGGGTGAATGGGCATCACATACCTGCATTGATAATTAAGCAGAAATATTAAAAACACTGGCATTTGGATGTAGTCCAGGATTTTGCAGAATCATCTAACACTAAAGTTCTAGTCTGGCGACCGGGTTGTCCCACTCCCAACCTTAAATGTCCTTCAGAAAGACCTTGAATCCCCTCGGGGGTGCTGCTCTGTGGCTCATCTTGACCTCTGACCTCCTTGGTGGAGAGCAAGCAAAAAGAAAATCTCCCTACAGATCAATAACGTATTAGACTATTAATTACTTAAAGTACTTAGAATTCAGATCCAATTAACACTGACAAGACCTGTTTTTTTTGTACACAGAGAATTAGTGGTGTATTGATGACTTCTCCTGTACTGTATGTGAGACACCATTACACTGATTCTCATTCAGCTCCTGGTCTACTGATAACCCGGAGTGTGCTTCTTAAATCATCATAAACATATGGCTCCTGTCATCTGTTGGTGCTCAGGGATTGCAGAGCGACAAAACGGTGATTAAGCATGTCATCAACATTTTAACAATGTGTCAATTAAACCTCTCCCAACCCCCCATTTGACTTCCTGGAAGTTCCACTGTTGACATTTGTGAACTGAGTTGGAAAGTGCTATGTTAGCGCTTGCCTTAGCTAAACTCTCTCCTTTGGGGAAAATAAAGCGCTTGGTTTGTTTCACTTCGCCAGGCTAATGCTCCTCACTGCGCTGGGCTAGCACTTGATGTGATAGAAAGGTGGTACCATCCTGTGGTAATCAGCTCTCACTGGTTTTGTACCGCTGAGAGCACTTCCTGTTATCAGCTTCTAAATCAGAACTTCCTTATCTGTCGGTGACATGAAGGTAATAAAGACTAGAATGGGCTGGAATAAAGTGTAAGGTGTAAATTTGCTTCTCCGTCTGACAGATGTTTCACTGAAAAAGTCAATAATGGGCTAAAACAGGCCTTTTATAAGAAAGCACAACCCTAAGCCTCTGGGATATAATATTGCGCATAACGTGCACACTTTTCTACGGCAGCCATTACAAGATTTTGCTTGGGGACGACAAAACAGAAGGCTATGGTGTCGTGTTTGTCTATGCCTCGGTGTCATCACTTAGCATGGAACTGGCACCTCAGCATGCCTCCTGTTTACTGTTTGGAATGACAGCCGACTCTAACGTCTGGCCTCTTGGCCTCAGCGGCATCCAAGAGGGTTGATGAGAGCACATGAAAGTGTCAGGTGGCTGTTTGGCATGGTAAACACGAGAAGGATCCTGCGGGGCGGTCATGTACAGTAAACAACCTGGTAATGTGACAAGATGGGTCATAAGTACGTAAAAGGTTTCACATCAACGTGGGAACGTGAACAACCAGAGCCCTTCCTTATCAACTCCGGCTGAAGGCGTATACACTGAAGTCTGTTAAACCTATTTTGATTCCAGGTCAGTTCTCAGTGGCTCACAATAGTGGAGGTTAATAACAATCTGTCCTAAAAATTAAAACCACAGGAGACGAGGGAGTCACTGGGAGAAGGTGTCAACACTTATGGCTACTACATCTATACGCTGATTTAATAAGTATGTAAATCAGCTGTTTTCAGCTCTGAAAACGTGCACGACCTGCCCAGCACCAAACAGCAGAAAGACATAGTTAGCCGCTAAACTGGTGAAAATAGTGGAGCATCTAGCAGCTCAAAAGACACATATTTCCTTCAGGAGTTGGTGGAGACCAAAACAGAGCTAAAGAAGAGAAAATGATTTATCAGGTGACTAGAAACACATCGTTAAATTAATGCTAATGCTGCTCTGCGTCTGGTGGAGTAGGGATGTCACAATACCAGTAGTTTAGTAGTCGATACCATTACCAGTGAAATTCCATGATTCTTGATACCATGGTAAAAAAAATAAATAAATAAAAAATCCCACGTACTTCAACATACATTATTACCATTTGCATACTGTTTTTTTTTACCAATATTTTTACCGAATATATCTTGAACGCATCATCATGTAACTCAATGTAACCTCCGTACGTTAGCTCCTTTATTTAGCCAAGCAGGATTGTGCTTCCCACCGGCTGCTAACAGCTAACGTTAACTAGCTCTCTTCCTGCTGATTTCAACAAGAATTTGTTTTTTACAATGTGGCGTTATCAGGGAAATTTTCAATCATCAATCATTCCTGGGATGACGGGGCGCCGTTAGTCTCGAGCCCTGATCTCCGGTACCTCAAACAAGTACTGTCACATTTTCAGAATTTTGGCATTGACTTGGTACCAAATCAGTTCTCGTGACATCCCATTTGCGAACATGTGAAGCATAATTACTTCATGAGGTAATGATTTTAGTATTAAAAGTGACTTAAAAGTGCGACAAAAAAGAGAACACATTAACAGTGGAGGACTCCCTGTTTTTTGTTCCACTGATCCATTAATACGACGTGTTTCCCCCAGAGATGTCTGTTTCATGATGTTTCTCACCCTGGCAAGGAAAACAAGTATTGGCACTGGCAAGCTGACATATATCCATTACACTGTGTACTGTCGGCGCTAATGGGATTCTGGAAGATGGAAACGAAAAGGAGGACAGGGAGGGACCGAGAGAGAGAGGGAACAAGTGAGAGAAAGAAGGTTTTGTGGCAGTACATGTGCAGCTTGGGTAAAGTAGTTTTGACGCTTGCATTCCTTACAATTAGCTACTTGTATCGCTGGTATTCGTGATATCTCTTAACATTTCCCACTGCTGTACTCATTTGGAGTTAGCTTAGCTGAGAGTATCAGCTGAATGGCTAAGTGGTGAAAAGAGCAGAGAGGAAACACTTCAGAAGTAGCTGCCTGCCCTACTTTTCCACATGAAAGGTTTGTGTGTAACACTTGCTTATGTAAGAAAGCTCCCACACAGCAATCTCGTCATGTGTTTAACTTTCAAATGTAAATTTAGATATCGAAATGATATCAAATATTCCATGACTTTAAATTGACTGTAATTAGAATGTTTTTTCCACCTGATATACAAAACCTGCTGTATAAGGTAGGGCTAGGACAATACACCCATCTCCCCATTCAATACTATCGCCATACTTGGGTGCCAATTCGATAAGTATTGCCGTTTTTAAATATTGCGATTCTACAAGTATTGCGATTCCATATTACGATTTATTTTGATTTTTCTCACCTTTTGTTAGCTAGACCATAGGAAAAGTTGAAAAGCGACTTTTACTTTGGAAAATCTCTAAATTGATACATTAAAATGTTGATTTTCATCATGTATGTAGTCAGATGTTCTGAAGTCAAAGTCATTGTCAGGAGTGATTTATTTTTTTTCCAGCAACCAAAAAATCAAAGAACAAGGCAAAAGTGAGCATGGCTCACATCCCCCCCCCACACCTCCGCCTCACTGCTTGACCCCCACTAAAGTAGGGCCAACAGTTTTGCCCTTTTGGAAAAATTTCAACAAATTTGGTCACTCTGGACTTTTAACCCCCAAAAGACACAACGAGACCACACTGTCAACCATCACAACACATTTCATGTTCTTGAGTTAAATAGTTTTAGCGGCAACACTTCAAATATGATGAACCATCTATGAAGACATCACCCCGGTGTGTCCATCGATAGCGCAAGGAGGAGAGAGTCTGGTAGGAAAGAACAACTCCTTCTCCCGCAGCATTTAAACAGCCTCTACATGCAGACTCAGACTCAGACCCAGACCCAGACCCAGACTCAGACCCAGACCCAGACTCAGACTCAGACTCAGACTCAGACTCAGACCCAGACCCAGATTCAGACTCAGACTCAGACCCAGACCCAGACCCAGACTCAGACTCAGACTCAGACCCAGACCCAGAC
>CAKALG010039577.1:0-18181 GCA_916700815.1 Helicolenus hilgendorfi
CACCAGGCCAGGGGACAACATCATGAAGTGGCTGGGGCCCAAGCAGCAGAGGGCCATTATCTTCATTTGCACTATAATTCAGGTGGTTATCTGTGCTGCCTGGCTCATCGATGCTCCCCCTTTTCCATCCCGAAACACACAGTACGAACGTTCAAAGATCATACTGGAGTGCAGCGTGGGCTCCAGCCTCGCATTCTGGTGCGTCCTGGGATATATTGGTCTACAGGCCTGTCTGTGCTTCGTACTGGCTTTTCTGGCACGTAAGTTGCCGGGCAACTTCAATGAAGCCAAGTTCATCACTTTCAGCATGCTGATCTTCTGTGCTGTGTGGTTCGCATTCATCCCCGCTTATATCAGCTCTCCTGGAAATTACGCAGATGCGGTGGAGTCATTTGCCATTCTGGCTTCAAGCTTTGGCTTGTTGTTCTGCTTGTTTGCTCCAAAATGTTACATTATTTTACTGAGGCCAGAAAAGAATACAAAACAACACCTACTGGGAAAAGAAAAGAAGTAACATGCTATAATTTAACCTTTAAACATATTTGAGATTTCTAGTCAATGTTATTTAAAAATAGTTTTTAAATTGTTATCAAATTATGATTTATTTCACGTTTGTATTGACCGGGCAGTGATAGTTGTATGCAACTGATATTGCAGCATTGCAAATGTTGTACAGTGTAAAAGAACATATATAAATATAATGACAAATAGCATATAACTTTAATGTATGTTTTGAAGAAATAAAGATATTTATTGGTGATTATTCTTTGGAGTTTCTGGGGATAAGTTTGCTGGGCAATATTTTCTGCTTATTTTCTACCTGTGAGATTTGGTGTTGAATTGATCCAAGGTCAATGAGTTTAGAATTGTACACATGAAACAAAAAAAAGTAAATATTGATTAAACTGTCCCAAAAGACTCTGGCGTTTGCAAAATACTGTAGGTGTAAAATCAAGTCATGAGCTGAATGTGTTCTATTTTTGCACTATAACATTTTAATGATGATAATAATATTAAAAAACTCGCCGAAGGTATTTAACGAAAAATTGGGATATTCATAAGTGTTTTGGAGACGTCTATCCAAAGCATCTAGTTTTTATTAAAGGAACTGTGTCGTTGTGAAGCTTTCAAAGGCCCCTCTACAGTAACAATTGACACTGTTATTGTGTTGAAGAGTGCTGTACTTTATCTGCACATAGTAATAGACCCAGAAAAAGAAAAAAAAATGGGTGAAATGTTCAACAGGTGAATCGAGGCAGGTAATCAGATCTCATTTTCAAAGATGCAGTGGTTTAAATTAGGTCGAGAGGTCAAGGGGAGCCTTCACGCTCCTGCTCCTGCTCTTAATAGGCAAAGGCCTCCAGAGGACAGTACTATGCTGCATAGAGAAGGTAGAACACATACCTTTTATTACTGCAGTTATAAGTCAAATAAAAGAATAAAAGGTTATTGTCTAAGAGACACTGTACAGTAACAGGGAAAAGTATCCACACACTCCAGTCATATACATTTACAGTAATGAGGCAAACTTTCAGTCAGGTAGCATTTTATTTCTTTTCAAATTCAAATATTCCAACTTATTTTTACTATGAAAATGTATTTTCAGAATTTCATATTAAAAAGTGTGGGTTTCAGTGTGCTTGATAGCCACTTAAAATGACCACCTATTACATAAATGTTAAGTTCATGTGAGATATTTTCCAGTCATGCCTTTCTTAATGTTTCTCTGAGGCCGCAATACAATTATGTAACATTTGGGCAGAAAAATACATAGTAACAGTCCAAAACTGGAGGCTAATATAGCAAATACTTCCACAGCCACAGTGAACTTCCCAGGAGAGCTGACATAAGCTGGGATGAATGAGATCCACACTGCCCAGAAGATCAGCATGCTGAAGGTGATGAGCTTCGCCTCATTGAAGGTATCGGGTAGCTTGCGTCCGAGGAAAGCCAGAAGGAGGCAGATGAAGGCCAGTAGACCGATGTAGCCCAGGACCAGATAAAATCCAAGAGGCCATGGCTCCTTACACTCCACGACAATCTATGCCCAGCAATACATTAAAACAGATCAATCCAATACAGCACAATTTGCATCAGGGTGTGAAATAAGTAATGTTATATGATTGTTTGGTTCCTTCCTGATCTCATTAAAGCCCCAATGTGTAGGATTTGAACATTGCTGACTTTGCGACTCCTAATGGTAGTATCAAAAAAGACATTTTGGGACATTCTTACTTTTCCAGTTGAGGCTTGGTAGTTTGGGTTCTTGAATGGGAATGGAGGTGCGCCCAACAGCCAACCAACACAGAGACAAAGCTGAGGGCAAGATAAGCAATTCTTTAAAAACACACACAATAACTAAAATAGTCACAACTTGAGGTCAAAATTAGTGGTGGTTCTATAGCCCATCCCACCTGAGGAGCTGTAGTGCAGAGGATCAGAGTCCTCTGCTGAGGGGGACCAAACCGCTTCAGAGCCCTCGAACTGGGGGCATTAGCCCGGAAGGCCAAGAGAACCACAATTGTCTTAACAAGGAGGCAGGACAGACAGAGGACAAAGCTGATCCCGAATGCTGCTTGGCGGAGCCGACATGTCCACACAGACGGCTGGCCGATGAACACCAGGGAGCACAAGAAGCAGAGCTTGATCGAAAGGAGCAGCAAGAAACTTATTTCTGAGTTGTTGGCCTTGACGATGGGCGTGGAACGGAAACGGTGAAAGACGACAGTGACAACGGTTGTCAGGACGACACCCAACAGTGTGAGTGTGACAAGGATGATGCCCATGGTGTCATAGAAAGACAAAAATTCTTCGACTCCGGCCACGCATTTCACCTGGTCTTTGTCTGGCCAGTAGTATTCAGCGCATTTTGTGCACTCAGTGGAACCTTTGGAGACACATACAGTAGAAACACACTTTGTAAACAAACACAAACTCTACTCAACAACAGTTGCATTCACATAAGATGCCTCGACGACTCTCCAGTTGTGCCACATTTTTTGTGGTTTTAATGGCCTTTTGCTTCTTACAGAAGTTATGAAATATATGAATACACAAAACAATATACCAGTCTGGTTGCTGATCTCTCCATCTGCACAGGGTAAACAGTCAAAGCAGCAGTGGGGCTCTCCTGGACGTCTGGCCTGCCTGCTGCCAGGGGGACATGGAGCGCTGCACTGAGATACAGGCACCTGAACAAATAAAAGTGTAAAATTACACACCGAGTATTTGCTTTTCTGCAGACTAGATGCTTGGTGGAACAAAGAGTTTGCACTGAAGAAAAATGAGAGCAATTTTGGTCATCAAGACTGATTTGAAATAATATTGGGGGACATATGACCCACCTGTGACTGTCCTTTTGTCCACACAATGGTGCTCTGCTTTATCTGCAACTGTTCTCTCAATGGAACCGAACCATCATAGCTTCCCACTTTGATAAATCTAAACACAGCACATAATTATTTTTAAAATGCAATCGGGCCAAAAAAATGTGTGACGCTTTTGTATCATAACTCAGCTGACAATGAACATAAAAAAGCTTCTTAGTCATAATTCTTTGAAGTAAAATATTCCACCTAATTTCACCACTGTTGTCCTTCTGCCAGTTAATGATGTCATAGAGAGGGACTGGCTCTCCATTGGAGTCAAAATATACCTTCTCCTCAAACTGGTTGGTGAAATTCACTGTCTTCAGATGATGCAGCAACTGTATGAAAGGAGGAGGAAAAAAAGGAACAGGGAAGAAAGCAAGAGGCCAGAAGAATGATTCAAAAACTCAAGAAAAGATTAAAATATTACACAATTAAAATAAATAATTGATTTATATTTGTTGCACCTACCTCTCTAGAAGTAAATGGTTTATTATTGTCACACAATCCCTTGTCATGTTCTACAGAATCACAGTTCAATAAAGTGTGCAGAGCATGGGCGATGGCATATACAGCTTTATACACATTATAGGAAATTCTGACCTGAGATACATCCGTAAAACTGCTGTCAGTGTACCTCAGATCCTCTGAACCAGTGCATACAGGCTTTTCAGCATCACCTTTATAGTTTTCATCAGCTGACGCCTTGAACGTGCTTGTTTTTCCTACTATAGGTCTGACCAAGGACCCAGAATTGTTTTGAGAGTAACCAAAAGCATCCAATCCCATAAGGTTATCCACGGCATCTGCTTCATTTTCTTTGGCTCGGCCTCCTCTAAACTCCAGCCTGCAGCCAAAAAGCTCTTCCCAAAACATGTTGACAAATGCCATCACAGGTTTAGGAGAGGGGCGGACATTCAACAGGAACTCTTTCAAGCCGGGGATCCCGACCCCAGGGAAGGAGAAGCCCAGTGTGCCCTCTAGGAGAGGGTGAAATTGGGGTGAGGTCAGCAGGCTTGCGGTAACCCAGGCTTCACTAGCAACCCACTGGATCCCTGTCACATTTCTCTGAGCCAGCTGGAAAATAAGGCATAAAAATGTAATGATAAGAAAGCAAAGAGAGGAGCATAAGCACCAACATTCTTTTGATATTCCTAACTCTCATATTATTACTTTGAATACTGCATAATATATAATTGTATGCCTATAGAGTGCTTACCTCTAAGAACAGATCCAGCAGCTGTCCCTCCGTGGCAAAGACCACCACCACCCGTGCGGTTGAACTCTGCAGCTTGTCTGCCATTTCTTGTATCTCAGCCGCTGTGGGTGATTTTGGGATAGTCAGATGAAATGCCAGACAGCCACCTTGCTGTCTAAACTGATTGGAAAACGCTTGGATGCCATAGTGACTGTAGTCATCCTGAAATATATATATAGAGAGAGGTTTTGTAAATCATGTTGGTGTGTTTAACTGACTATTGGTAGGGTAAAAAGTCCTTATCTCACCGTGGTCCCTATTGTGCCCACCCAGAGCCAGCCTAAGAAGGTGACCAGCTGAACAAGACCTCTAACTTGAAAGAGATCACTCGGCACAGTCCGCAAGAATGACTGGTACATATGCTTTTCAGTAAGACAGGCACAGGTGGCAAAATAACTCACCTATATGGAGATAAAGTTAACTGTATTGAGATAAGACAGAAGCCAAAAACAAAACCATATCAAACTGTGTTGTGTGATTCATCACAAAAAAAAAAAATTGCCTTTTCATTCCTTTCTTACCAGCGGAAGGCTGAAAGGGCCAAGAGTGTGAGCTACAGCTCTTGTAGGGGAAGAGGATGCAAGGCCGATCACAGCGGGCACAGGAGAATCAGCCAGACATGAGGGTAAGGTTTGAGATTGTGTACTCCTATCTATTCTCTCCACTGTTACATTTCCCTTTTTATAATTTCCATTATTTTCAAGACTGTGAGGCATCGCTTCACTAATTTCAGTGCCTCCCTTTTTCACTGTGCTCAACATCCTTTTCTTTCTTTCTTTTCCTTCTGTTTTTACTCCCTCCGATCTAGTACCCCTGTCCTTTGGCATATCTGATCTTTTTTCAGTTTCTTCCAGTTGTTTCACCTCACTTGTCAAAGCTTTGGAGGGACTGACTAGAGACAGAAGAGCTTGCAGGCTGGTGTGGACATGGTCACAGCTGTCCATGATCCGGTAACCTAGTTTAACACCTGGTAACAGGCTTGAATCACGATTAATTTCCTCCACTGCAAACACCATGGTCATCATCCAGCGGAAGGCTCTGTGGTCAAAACTGCAGAGAATGAAATAAAGTTGAATGCAGTCTATGTAATTCAGCATGCGCCAGAAAGCACAGTAACAACACAACATATATCAGCATGTGAACAGTATAGGAGCAATATGATTTCAGTGACTTATTTGTATAGAAATTGAAAATCAATACAAATGTGAAAAAGAAATGTTTTAATGTGGGACAATGGGATGTCAAAATTATCCTCACACTTACCCGCTGCAGGATGTGAGCTGAGGTTTGCTTTGGTAACTGTGCTGTGGCTTAGTAGCCACATAATGCAGAGGGAAAAGTCCTCCAATCACAACATCCCCTCCCGAATGCAGGGCCAGAGGCTCACTGTCAGCCAGTTTCACACAGTGAGGTGAGCTATGAGTTATCCCCAAGCCACTCAGTCTCTCTGTTATAGTCTCCTCTTCTTTCACCACACCTCTCTCTAAACTTAGTTGTTCCTTTCCCTTCACGCCAGAGCACACTGAAGAAAGAAGGCTAAATAATGCACAAAGAAGCAGCCAGAGAGAAGCCCCAATGTCCATACTGACCCCATAAAGACTGTGTGTGCACCGGAGACGATGGTTCTCCAACTTATCCTCTGAAAGGCTAATGAAGTAGACTACATAAAAACTTGGATGGTTGCTTCATTTCATGGGTCATATGAGTCATTGCCAGATCAACCAATCACAATGAAATGCAATGACACAGGAGAGAAGACAATACGTGGCTCACATGAAGTATGATTCTTAGAGATGTCTTTATTGATATATTATCCTATTATATGACATTTTTAAACCACGACTATATCCCAAATTTATAATAAACCAGGCTATTATCATACACTGTTCGTAGCTATAACTACAAAAAGTAATGCACTATAATTCATATATAAACCACTTAATCAATTTATATGTAATCTACGTAGTAGCACCACTTCCGCAGTTATTTCAACCCCAACCTCAATCTTTTCCTAAACTTACCCAGTAGTTTATTTGCCTAAACTTAACCAAGTATTTCAAATATAGTTATTTTAACCCAAACCACGATCACCACACAACCAGGGCTTACACAGGCACACTGATCGCTCGTGTTGCTGGACATCCGTAGGAAAACGTTTCCGTAACAAAATAGCAATGTAGCGTAACATAATTGTAATTGGCCCCGGTGCACATTTTTTTCTTCAGCCCTCGCCCCAAATACAAGCGTGCGCTCGTGCACACAAATACACATACGACCACTTCAGATAATTGCAAAGCAGACAATTGCTATGCCACCATGGAGATATTCACCATGCAACTCCCATACCGCAAACCAGCCTTAGATCAGCACCACAGACAGCAGCCAAAGTGCCAAATTTTTCAACGCTAATTTAACAGCCTGCCCTGGACTCAGCGGGCCATTAGTAATCACGGACACTGATTTCAGTAGGTGCACATTTTCCATTTTCTTTAATCACAGACTTGACGAAACTATGGGGAATAAGTTCCTGGGAATTTTAACAATTAAAATCAATTTGAACAATTACATTTTCATATTAACTCTTGCATTTTAAGACTGTGCAAGGATACAGAAATATCTCTTAGTGTTAGACCAAACAATAATGAGGAAATATTAAATAGTATCAGGAAATAGTGAATCTTGATATTTTGGTTATATTGGAAAATGAATCCTGCTGCAGTTATAATAATATTAAAATAATTGCCACTCATCCATTAATTAGGGAGCTCACAAAAAGGCCTGGTATACTGCTACCACCTACTGGACATCATATAGTAAAGCTAATGTGCATGTTAGAAAGTTGCATACATGCATATGGCTGATTCACAGCTTAGCAATGTGGATGTTTCAGTTGGTCTGCAAAGTGTACCATCCCAAAATTGATGGAATTGCTGGAAAAACTGGATTGGTCAGACGCTGACCTGTGTATTTTTTTCCAACCAAAAATAAAAAACACGATGCTTAACCTATTTGAAGCCTGAACGAAAGCACGCAGGAAGTAGACTTTTGCTCAATTCATTAATCTCACACTACTACCATTAAACCCATTAACAATTGGTTTATGTGCTTTTGATAAAGTATCATATAATATAATTAAATATGACATTGTGGCTTCTTAATTTGTATTGGGTCCTGCCTCTAGCTGCAAAATGGTTGGTGTAAAGGATTAAACAAACAATGACGTATATCAATGAAGGGGATGACATAGTCCTGTGTATAAAAATAAGTGACTGTGCAAAAGGATCATAAAACGGGTAAAATGAGGAGGGCAGTTATGGGGGCATTTGCTGCCACACACTTGTGTGTATTGATTTTGTTCTTTTCCTCTTTCTTACAGCCTGTTTTCTCCTCCCTTTCCTTATCTTGTAAATTACGGAGACAGTTTCATCTCAATGGGTTGCACAAGCCTGGCGATTTGGTCCTGGGTGGGCTGTTTGAGGTCCACTACTCATCTGTCTTCCCCGAGCTTTCCTTCACCACAGAGCCAAATCAGCCCAGGTGCCAACGGTGAGTTTCACACACACTCACATATAGCATCATAAAATAACTGTGCTGAGAAAACAACTGATGACTATGTGAGTGTTTTTTGACAGGGAAAACATGTTTTACAGTATAACTTTTTCTGACATATTAAAACACCATTTCTGAATAGACAAAATATAAGTAACAAAGGCCTAATTATGTTTGCATATTTCTACCAAGTTGTCACGGGTGGCACATTACTTGTAAATTGTTAATGGTGACATTTTGTGTGTCAGCTTTGATATTCTAGGGTTCAGGCATTCTCAGACCATGGCATTTGCTATTAATGAGATCAACATGAACACCAACTTGCTACCTAACGTGACTCTGGGATACAGTCTGTATGACAACTGTGCCACACTTGGAATTGCATTTCGTGCTTCATTGTCACTGGCCAGTGGCCAAGAGGAGCAGTTTCTTTTTGATGAGACCTGTGAGGGGGCACCTCCAGTCCTGGGGATTGTGGGTGATTCATACTCAACATTTACAATTGCCATGTCAAGCGTGATAGGTTTATACAAATTGCCCATTGTAAGTATCTTCCATCTTTTTCCACTGAATGATTTTGATGTCAAATTGCATATGTAAATGTTCAAAAGTGTATTAAATGGGTCTACTAACCTACAGCAAATGAATACCCCTTGTGCATACACGTCTGTCACAGGTGAGTTACTTTGCCACATGTCCCTGCCTGAGTGATCGGCAACGCTTTCCATCCTTCTTTAGAACAATTCCAAGTGATACTTTCCAGGTAAACTAAAGCATCAAAACAATAATGTTAGAATATAGTGATCTGTATAATATACGACTCCATAATGAGAGTGGACATGTAGTTCCACTGACTCTCACCTGAAAGAAGCTGATTTGCTTGTATGTATCAAAATACACTATATGTGCTTTACATGTCACTAGTGAAGCTATCTGGATTTGGTTATACACCTGAATGAGAATAATTGTTTTCTCTGAACCACTTGTATGCATTGATACATTTTCTGTTTAAGAATATTTTAGCATGCACACTAATAATTTTCGTTCTTTACCCACTTAGGTGCGTGCTATGATTCAGATTCTAATGCACTTTGGATGGACTTGGGCAGGTCTGCTGGTCAGTGATGATGATTACGGACTCCACGCTGCCCGATCCTTCCAATATGATCTGGCTCAGTCTGGTGGAGGTTGTCTGGCCTACTCAGAGATTTTGCCCTGGGGCAATGACCCAAGCGAACTTGGCAGGATTGTGGAATTGATAAAAACATCCACAGCTCGGGTAGTCATTGTGTTTGCCCACGAGAGTCACATGATTCATCTCATGGAGGAGGTAAGAATTTTAAAAAAAAGAAGAAAATTGGAATCAAAAATCTAAAAATAGAGTTATTTTGTTCCTGGAATAATGGAATTACATTGATTTCTGTAAATCCACAGTTATACAAACTTTAAAATTCACATATCCACTTAGATTAAACATTGGCTATGTTATGATTGAATCAAAAAACAAAATAACAAATGTGTTATATAATATACAATTGAGTGACACTGAATCTCTGAACTAACATATTTGACATTGAACAGGTGGTGAGGCAGAATGTGACAGGCCGGCAGTGGATAGCAAGTGAAGCCTGGACAGCAGCTGCTGTGCTCCAAACCCCCCGCCTCATGCCGTACCTGAGTGGCACACTAGGCATTGCCATCCGTCGAGGAGAAATACCAGGACTCAGGGACTTCCTGTTAAGAATACGCCCTGACCTACACTACAACAACAGCTATGGAAATAGCATAGTTATGGCCTTTTTCTTTACCTAACTGCCTGATCTGCATTGTCGCATTATCACATAATTATGTTAATCTTGATTTCCTTTCCTCAGGTGAGGCAGTTTTGGGAATATACCTTTCCATGTAGATTTGCACCACCTCCAGCAGGTTGGGTGATGGCTGGGGGAGATCTATGTACTGGGCAGGAAGATTTAGAGAGTGTGGAGACTGAGTTGTTGGATGTGTCAGAACTCAGGCCAGAGTATAACGTGTACAAGGCTGTGTATGCTCTGGCGTATGCTCTTGATGACATGCTGCGCTGTGTGCCAGGGAGAGGGCCTTTCAGCGGAAAAAGCTGTGCCAGTTTGCAAAGACTGGAGCTATGGCAGGTGTGATATCGGTTTACACTGTTTTGAATATTTAAACCCTGTACTACATCATGACGTGCCAATGTTGTTTTCCGTTGTAGAAAATTAGCACATAAAACATAGTACAAGTAGTACATTATTATGTATGGCATCAGTACATTTGCTAAAAACATAGTGTGCCAGGGTAATCTCATAGAAGTATACAACTGCTTTGATCAACTTCGTAACACTAAAAGCTTATGCTTTGCATGTACCTAGTTTGATTGGTTAAGAGAGGATTGTGCAACCATCACTGCCTTTTTTGGATTACATTTTGTATTTTGGGGTTTCTGTGTCTTCTCTCCTCCATTTGCAGCTTGTACATTATTTGCAAAACGTCAACTTTAAGACATCATTTGGTGATCGAGTTTCATTTGATGAGAATGGTGATGCCTTGCCAATATATGATATCATGAACTGGCTGTTGCTCCCTGATGGAAGAATAAAAGTTGAGAGTGTGGGCGAGGTTAAAGAGTCAGCCAAAGGTGAAAAACTCACAATTGATGAAGACAAAATCTTCTGGAACTTTGAATCCAAACAGGTTATTTCTGCTGTTTTTCAGAAATCTTTTCCTTTTTTGTTGATAACTTTCAATGTAAAATAGCTCAGACTAGCAGATGTGTGTGCTATTTTTTTTTTTTTACCAACAGCCACCCCGGTCAGTGTGCAGTGAGAGCTGTCCTCCAGGTACCCGCATGGCCAGAAAGAAGGGGGAACCTGAGTGCTGTTTTGACTGCATCCCTTGTTCTGAGGGAAAGATCAGCAATGAAACTGGTTGGTATACAATTTTAAATATTTTACTTTTGAGACATTAAAATTAATATGTATCTCACCATCTTCCCCTTTTTGTTAGACTCCATGGAGTGCACCAGTTGTCCAGAGGACTTCTGGTCCAGCTCCCTGCGTGATCACTGTGTTCCTAAGAAAACAGAGTTCCTTTCCTATCAAGAGCCTCTAGGTATCTGTTTGACAACCACCTCATTGCTGGGAACCTTTATCTGTGCTGTTGTCCTGTGCATCTTCATCTTTAATCGCAGTACACCCATGGTACGCGCCAACAATTCAGAACTTAGTTTTCTGCTCTTAGCATCACTTAAGCTATGTTTCCTGTGTTCTCTTTTGTTTATCGGCCGTCCCAGGCTGTGGACATGCCAACTGAGACATGCAGCATTTGGGATCAGCTTTGTACTCTGTGTCTCATGTATTCTGGTGAAAACCATGGTGGTTCTGGCTGTGTTCAAGGCCTCCAAACCAGGAGGTGGAGGCAGTCTGAAGTGGTTTGGTGCTCTGCAGCAGAGAGGGACAGTTATGGTTCTTACTTCTATTCAAGCAGCAATCTGCACTACTTGGCTTGTCTCTGCTTCACCAGCTCCTTATAAAAATACTCAATACCACAATGACAAGATAGTTTATGAGTGTGTAGTCGGGTCTACAGTTGGTTTTGCAGTTTTACTGGGCTATATTGGCATACTGGCTATCCTCAGCTTCCTGTTAGCATTCATGGCGAGGAATCTTCCAGACAACTTCAATGAGGCTAAGCTCATCACTTTCAGCATGCTGATCTTCTGTGCTGTGTGGGTGGCCTTTGTCCCCGCTTATGTCAACTCTCCGGGCAAATATGCAGATGCAGTGGAGGTATTCGCCATCCTGGCCTCAGGTTTTGGTCTCTTGGTGGCACTGTTTGGACCCAAATGTTTCATAATCCTGCTGAGACCAGAGAGGAACACAAAGAAAGCAATCATGGGTCGAGGAACCGCAAAGTCATAAAACATCACTTAGTTTAATGCAGCGCTGAAGCACATAATTAGATATAGGCCCACTTCTGAAAAGATCCAAAACTAAACAATTCACCCTTTGCTAAGTCCTGCCCCTTGAACGCAGTCTGGCCAATCATAGCGTAGCATCAGCCAGCTCTGACCAGGGTCCGATAACTACAGTATATGGCTGTTCTCAATAGACTCTCATGCAATCATTTGAGATTTTCTTCATTTTCAGGCTGATTTTGTGGATTGTGAGGTGGTCATATAAATGTTGTGCCTGGGGCACGTGTAATAGTGTTCGCTATACCGGATAGGTTGCAAGGAGATATACTGTATGTTTCTTCCCCGATCAGATGGGCGTAAAAAAATGTGGAGCGAACATTAGCAGAGTATGTTAGCACATCATTAACTATCACTTCTAAGCTATGAAAGCTACTGAAGGTATACTGAATATATTCACATGCTGCTTTTCATTTTTAATGATTGTAACAGTGAATAAAGACCTACACAGCAGGAACACTGAGTTACTTATTTTCATTGTCTTCTGTCTCAATCGCCAGGTGATCTGTTGTCTTTGGCATCAATGCTTATCTGTTTAACCTGTTTTTTTTGCTGAGTCAGTTTGCCATCCTGGATATATCCTTCAAATGCATATAATAGACCCTTCTGTCTGCTTCTCTGAAATTGCTTTTTAATTTTCTCCAAAAATTAGATAATATTTCTTTAGGGAGTGTAGTTAGTGACAGTGTGGGGTCTATGCTAGCTCTATGGGCTATTAACCCAACTTTGTATAACCATACCAAATGTCAGAAATGATTTACTCACTCGTCCTCCATGTCCCTGGTCACCTCTGGTATGCAGAAAAAAAATCTTCCTGAGGTGGAAGTTTAGTCAGGGCAGGGCCTGAGCTGGTTCACCCTCACTCTAAGTTTGGGTTCACCAGGTCTGTCTGGAAGCCCCCATGCCACCTGATCCAAGATATACAGGTATAGGTATAGGTATAGGATACCACCTTGTAACAACCACTCTTCAGTTCAGATAAGGCACACTGTTCCTCCCAGTCACACCGCTCAGGGTTTCTCCATCGTGTTGTAACTGGCTAGTAATATTATGTCACACCTCTCTCAAATTGTATTTGAAGCTTTTGCCATCAAACAGGAGAAATAGAGTCCAACAGGATTGATCGAATAGGTCAAATAACTTTTTTGTTCCTCAGTCTGTCAAACTGTTAAATCAGAGTTTGGGTTCTAAGTAGGCTTCAGTGTATCTACAAAACACTGAATGTAAAAGAAAGTGATAAAACATTTTTAAAACAGTTACACTAGTTAGTAGGGGCACTTGGGGATTTTGGATGTTAATGGGAGCTACTGTATAACAAAAGCAAGAAGTATATCTTCAACATGCATTTTTTATTCTACAGTTGCTCCAGTTCATCTATTTGCAATTTGAGAACATTGTGGCAATAAAATGTATGGCAATATAACCAGCTTTCTTTTGATTATATAATGTTCCTTAACTGAGCTCCCTCATTCTGAATCAAACTTGCATTCCCGAATTATAAATTATGACATTATATTATATTATTCAAATACCAATGATTTTATGAAAATTTAAAGAAAAATATTCCATGAACCAAGCATGTTATGAACTTTGACTTTATTTATTCACTTTATTTAATATTTTCAGCGAGTGATGATTTGTAAAACAAGACCAACATATTAAAAGGACATTCACAAAATTACATTTAAATTGGGAAAATATTTAATGCAAGAAAAACATTGAATATAAATATTAAAATAAATGACACTGTGTTTATTGTGCACATCATTAGCTTTATGTGGTGCCATGTTATCTGTTTCCAAAGGTTAAATGTTTTAGAATTGATTTTTGTTCATTAAATGTTTCTTGGTGTTCTTCTCTGGCTTAAATAATATGATGAAACACTTTGGAGCAAATATACACAATATTACTCCAAAACTGGAGGCCAGAATGGCAAATATCTCCACAGCCACAGTGAACTTCCCAGGAGAGCTGACATAAGCTGGGATAAAGGTGATCCAGACTGCACAGAATATCAGCATGCTGAAGGTGATCAGCTTGGCTTCATTAAAATTATCAGGTAGTTTCCGGGCTAGGACAGCTAACACAAAGCAAAACACAGCTAGTAGGCCGATGTACCCGAGCACAGCCCAGAACCCAATAGCTGAGCCTAATGCACACTCCAGGATGATTCTCTCCTTGTATGTGGTTAGGTTTTTCATTGGAAAAGGAGGACTAACAACCAACCAAATAGTACATATTAAAACTTGAATCAACGTGAAAGACACTACAGTCATTCTTTGCTGCGGAGGACCAAACCATTTCATGACATTACTACCTGGGAGTGTAGCTCTGAAGGCCATTAACACTACTATTGTTTTTCCGAGAACACAAGACATACAGAGGACAAAGGTGATCCCGAACGCTGTGTGGCGCAGCATGCAGGACCACTCAGAGGGTGCTCCAATGAAAGTTAATGAACATAAGAAACATAGAGTCAGGGAGAAGAGCAGCAGGAAGCTCAGCTCAGAGTTGTTGGCTCTGACAATTGGGGATGTCCTGTGATGATAAAACACAGCCGCTGTTATAACGGCAAAACAGGCACCACCAACTGAGAATACAGCCAGGATGATTCCCAGGACCTCGTTGAAGGAAAGAAACTCTACAGGCTTGGGGAGACAAGTGTCTCTCTCTGCATTAGGCCAGAACTCCTTGGGGCAAGGGAAACAATCAGGGGAATCTGAAAAAAAATTAAACAAAAAGGGCTTTTAGCTGTCATAGTCAATGTTGTAGATATGCTTTAGAAAAAAACAAATACCTGTAGCATTGCTTATCTCTCCCTCAGGACACAGTATACAATCATAACAGCAGATGGGTTTTCCTTTCTGCAGCACTTTACGAGTTCCCGGAGGACAGCTGTCAGTGCACACTGACACAGGCACCTGGCACATAGATACAAAAAAAGTTACATATGCAGGTGTGCTACAAAGCTTTGAGGTTCAAAGAATAGGTTCACATTTTTTCAAGTTTATTTAAAACAATACTCATATGCCAATATGTGTACTGACATTTGCATTGGCAACACCATTCCTCCTGTTCATACTGGCTGTGAGAAATCCCCTCTTAAAGCCATTTGACAAATCAAGTGGTTATCTTCCAAAGTTAAGGCCAATACACACTGGGGGCTTGGTAAATAAACGTCACGGAAATGCTACATACTCATCTGTGAATATTATATATCCAGGGCTTTTATTGTGAAAGGTAAAAATGGTAGGAGTGGATCTAATCTAAGCTGCCTTTGTCAAGGTTGAAAGGAGTAATAAAGTCTGCCATCTTAGTTCGTACTATGGAGCCTCTCCATTGTTCTTTCATAAATATAGGTGCAATTCCAAATTCAAAAATTCGACCTCAGTCTGTAAATAATTACCTTGCTTTTTGTTGCATTCTGTTATATTCGCGTTTTGAGTGAGTATTCATGACAAAAACATTAGGTTGAAAAACTATATTTATGTGTGTATTAATAGCATTAATTGCTCATAGAACTAGGATTACTATTTTGTAAACTTTGTTACTATCCCTGTGACGCAGCTCAGCAAAGGAACAGTTGTTTTGAAGAATATAAAGTGGGGATTTCAAACTGAAAACACTAACTTTGGCATGGATCTCTTCACAGCCAGTATGGATAACAGGGACCAAAAACACACATAATACCCTTTAAAATCATCAAATTTGAATGTGTTAAATTATTGCTATTGGGCTCCTTACTTGTGTGCCACCTTTCACCCAGGTGAGATTCCTGTTAATATGGAACTCCTGGCCCACCGGCAGTGATGCATCGTAGTGCCCTACTGTCACCATCTCAATGCTGCCACTCTCACTTTTTTGCCAGTTAACGAGCTCGTATGTGGCCACAGGATCCCCGTTAGCATCAAATGACACATCATAACCATTTTGGGTAAAATTTACTTTCTTCAGCTGCGTCAGAACCTGTGAGGATGAAGTTAAAGTAAAAAAAATTGAATCATATTTTTTTAATTAAAATTAAATTTCATAAAAAGGTATATTATAGCTTAAAAACGACACTTGGGTGTTCACATATTTGTTTCAACTGACCTTTTTGGACTCTATCCTGGCAAATTTGTCACACTGAGTTATAGTATTTGTTTCCTGACACACTGCATTATGAATGGCATGTCCTATTGCATACACAGCCTTGTACACCATGTTAGTGATTCTGAGCTGAGATGTGTCAGTATACGGGCTCTGGATCGTCTCTATGTCTTCAGTTCCATCACACACACTCTTGTCTGTGGCTGTGCCTAAAAACACACAATGACAGATGCAGGTGTGTTTTAGCCTTGACAATGATATTATATATAATTATTCATCCATATTTGTTTATTATTCTTTTTGTTCTATTTTTGTTTTATTTAACCTGCCAAACATGCCTTGCATAAACTTGTATAAATCTACATATTTGTAATTTATTAGTAAAATAGTGTTAAAATTAAATCGTTTTGTTCTATATCAATACATTTCCCTTTTAATCTGGCATTTGGCCTTAAAGCAGCTGTGGACATTTTAGCACAGGAAACTCCACTCAGTCAATAAAAAAAAAAAAGAAAATACATCACACACAAAATTTGTGAGTGTCTCCTATGTCAAACATAAGCAAAACGGTCTCACTTGTTCCCAGCCTGCAATTGAATGTATCCTCCCAGAACTCAGTAAGCACCGGAGAGGCAGCCACTTTAGGGGGAGATAGATCCAGCAGGAAGTCTCTCAGACCTGGGATGACGGATTGCTCAGTACCAAATCCAACGGCTCCGGCACAGAACTTGAACCTCAGCATGTCTGGGTCGGTTACCCAGGACTCAGTGCCTATCCACTGGCGAGGTGGAGAAGGCTCGAGCGACAGCTCCTCCAGCAGAATCATCAGGTCTCCAGAGGTTGTAAACGCCACAATGACCATAGCTGTCGACCTGAAGAGAAATTATAGAGTATTATATTACATCAATATAAATGTACAGTACTATTAACGTTTTTAAGATAATTAACACAAGCATATAGGAGTTACTTTACTCTGGTGGTGTGTTAAATATACATAATTGGTCTCACTAATTACATTTGTATAACAGTATCAGTAATAGGCCTACATATGAGATAAATTAACAAAAATGTATATTTCAAATTGCCACTAAGATAATAATGGAAATCTAAATCTTCTATTATATATTTGACTTAATATTGTTCTGGCAGAAGCTCAGTGTCAGCACAGGGAACAAAAGCCCAATCAGTGATGTAGAAACCTGCGGATAACGTCAGCTACCCTCCGGATCCTGCTAACAAATAAAGTTTTTAAATATGTATCCAGATATTTGAAACAAACAAACATGAGAGATAATTTACTGTTTTGCCTCACTGACTCTATTTTTAGAACAACAGGCATATAGTAATTAATATGCGATAAATACATTGTGCAGAAGGTAAGTGTCAGCACAGTGAACAAAAGTACAATCAGTGATATAGAAACCTGCGGATAACGTCAGCTACCCTCTGGATCTTGTTACGTGGGTGGGTGCGATAGAAAGATTCAGAGTACTCCACACAAATCCCCTCTTTGTGCGCTGCGTCCAGGAAAGACGCCATGCCATTGTTGCCATAGTCAGAATCCGACCGGACAGCACCTATCCAAGTCCAGCCAAAGTGTTTCACCAGCTTGGCCAGCGCGTCAGCCTGAAACTGGTCACTGGGGATTGTTCTGAAGAAACTCGGGTACTGCTGCTTATCGGACAGGCATGCACAAGTGGCAAAGTGGCTCACCTAATGGAAGACAACAGTGTAATTATTTAACAGGAAGACAAAAAACAGCACTGCTCTATATTAAACACGTTGCCAGGAATTCAAAACATTTACTTGAGGGATGTTAAAGGGCCCGATGATGCGCGACATGCTGATGGATGGTGTGGACCCAGACTCACCAACGATAGCCATCACCATACCAGATTGCGAGCAGTTGTCGCCGGTGTAAAACACCGG
>CAKALG010039584.1:0-12400 GCA_916700815.1 Helicolenus hilgendorfi
TGCCAGTGTACGCGGCACAGCGAGGCCAGGTAGACCCCTGCGGCCCCGCAGCATAAGCTCTACCGGAGAGGCCAGAAACAAAGCTCAGATCAAAGTAAGCGTGCTACACATATTGACCGTCATATTTTCTTGTAAAATGTAATGTAATCGGTAACACCGTTGTTGTCACAAGTTTATCAACCGGTGGGAAATTTTCGTCACCCTCGCATCCCTAATGCCTTCTAAGATGCAGATTTGAAAAAACTCTGGTTACTTTGTATCCGTGTGGACGTGTAAAACGGAGCGTTTGGGAAGCGATGACGTCCTCTCCTCATTTTCGCGCATGCCCACATTGTTGCATTGTGTAATGAGCATGCCCAGAAAAAACAAAACAAAGTTGGCGGACTAACGGCTTTATTACGTTTTGTTAGCACTGGTCCAACTAATTACTACTTTACATTTGAAAAATGTTCCAGTCACAGGAGGCCAAAGCAGGGAACACATTAAACATGTTGGAATGTGCTTTTGGGCAATTAAAGGCGAGGTTTGGAGCACTCAGAAGAGCTGTGGACATAAACCTGAATGAACTCCTTTTCGTCATCTATGCATGTACAGTGACAGTTGATGACAGCAGAGTGATGAGTCATGTAGTACGACCAGGAATCCCAACCCCCCTCACTAACAGTAACTGTTATCCAACTGACTGTAATGAAGCTGAAAGAAAGGGAATGAGAAGGGTGGTAACAAAATTCCTGGACCCTTAACTTGTGAGCTCACTTATGGTGACAAGTAAGGGTGAGCGTTTGGAGTTGTTTTTCCGTTCTAGTGTTGACGGAGATATTTTGTAAAACGAAGGCCATGTGGACAGATTTTTTTTTTTTTAACAGAGGGGAAAGTAATCGTTTTTAATTAAAATATCTGTGTACGTATAGACAGGGCCTAAGAAGCAACTTATGAGAAAAATAATAAAGATTCATGGTAAAACGGCACTTAAAAAATACAAACAGAAAACTACACCAAACAAAGCAAACAGACATGCACAACAGACTAACGTGCAGCATGTTACACAATGCAGTATGATATATGCTCAGCAAAACAAACCTAGTGCCTTTAAATTACATTCCGCACAGTGTTTTCCCGATATATACAGTATGCGCTCAGTTGTAAGTTTATTAGGTACACCTAGCTAAAACTATTACAGTCTATTACAACTGTCCTGCAACAAATCCTACCTTCATGAAGGATGATTCCTTTTTCGCTGAGACAGTTTCAGAAAGGTGTTGACTCAACTTTGTGGTTATTTTGGAATTTGTGGTGCTGTTGATTTGTATGGGGTTATAATCTATTAGGCTATATTCTAATTAAGGCTGTCAATCGATTAAAATAGTTAATCGCAATTAATCGCACATTTTTTATCTGTTCAAAATGTACCTTAAAGGGAGATGTGTCAAGTATTTAATACTCTTATCAACATGGGACAAATATGCTGCTTGATGAAACTGAAAACTGAGCATGCCACAACCACTGAAAGATCGAATTGCGTTAATGCGTTAACTTTGACACCCCTAATTCTAATAATAAGTACTCATTGATGTAAATGGGGTGGACAAAATATTAAAAATACCTCTCAATATATTAATCTACAGCACCACAAACTACAGCCTCCAAAGTAACCAGAGAGTTGAATCAACGCCTCTCTGGAACATCTCTCAGTACAATCAAAAGCCTTCCTTTCCAGACTAAATGATGACTCACATTTTGGTTGTAGATGGTGACTCCTTGGCTGCAGGTGTGTTTGTGTGTACAGACATGCTGGTGGATACACCAGTTACACCCCCAGCGACTGCTAACACACCCTTGGCATCTAGCAGAGCACGCAGGAAGGGTACAGGCAGAACAACAAAAGAAAACATGATTTAAATTAGTGGCAATAAAAATGTTAGAAAGCCCTTAAGGCAAATCCTACAAACTCATTCTCACACATCCTCAGATGATCTAAAACTGTGTTCACTATACTTTGCTGTTCCATGGCATCTTGCTCAGTAGTTTCAGTTGGTATTAAAACATGTTGAACTACTAGGTGGTTCACCGATCCGACTTTTTCAGTCTCGATACCATTAGTAATACCTGGGCTTTGGGTATCTGCCGATACCGAGTACCGATCCCATGCCAGTCTTTAATTAATAAGCTGTATGCCTCACTGCGTGGAAGTGACGGGGATCATTCTTTTATGTGTAAGACAACATCAGGCTCGACTTAATCATTGCTTTCCTAACTTTGTAAAACCAATAAATATATAGATATACATTTATTTCATTGTTAATTAATATTTAAATTATAAATTGTACATCATCTTCAAAATTAACAGAAATTATGTAAACTTCTATGTAAACCTTTTTTAATGCAACAACAAATTGGTCAAAACTTAAACAAGAATTAAAATTCCAGTTTATAATGTAAATAGTATATAAACATAAAATTGAATTGAATAGATCGGGCCCATAGTCACCGATATCCGATGCTATTTGAGTCAGTATCGGCCCGATATCCGATCCGGTATCGTTTTATCCCTTATGAACTACAGCAGAAAATAAAATGACTTCTACAAAACAACACTCAATATGTGTTGAATGATGACGTGTGTGTGTGTGTGTGTGTGTGTGTGTGTGTGTGTGTGTGTGTGTGTGTGTGTGTGTGTGTGTGTGTGTGTGTGTGTGTGTGTGTGTGTGTGTACTCACGGCCTGCGTCCAGAGAGCTGCTGGACCAAGCTGCAGTTGTAGAAGGTGAATTCTGTCTCCGCTACCGTCACGTTTGTGAAACGCAGTGACAGGGTCACCATCACAAACTCTGCATCAAAACAACAACCCACATGTCAATTTCAAATGTCATTCTCGTAAGCATCATAGCGCTGCTTTCGTAGTTTTGTAAATTTCACATTTCTGACTTGCAATAAAGATTTGAAAAAAAATGATAGTCCTCGTTGCACCCAAATTTGTGTGTTTTATAGGGGCATCACACTTCAAAGATGACACAGCGTAGCTTACTGGTACATCATGCCAACCCTCCCGATTTTTTCATGTCCCTCTCCCGGTTTCCTCCCGGGGTCAAAATTCTCCCGTATTTCTCCCAATTTGTGGCAATTATTACACTTTTTTTTCTCTTTTTGTTATCTTAGCCTGTTTCTGGAACTGAACAGTGTGTATAATCCTTACTGTTTCCACCCGACGACAATAGAGCTACACCAACTGTTGTTTCCCGGTGGAAGAGAGCCGTCTATGTTCGCGACAAAGTGCAGTTTGAGCTGTGCAAAGTTGGGCATTATCAATATCATAATATAAACTACTGTAATCTGTTCATCGATTTTATTTTGAAAGCTATTTATACATCACTGTCCCAACTAGACGTATCTATCTGACCTTTGAGTGTTCCGTTAAATAAATAAGTCTGTTAATTTACGTTTTCTTTTGCCAGCTGTCCACCCTGCATTTGGCAGCTTCAGCCGTGTTATTTTTAGTCCGGAAATACTTCTTCGTATTTGTTTATTATTCTCTATTATTCCAATTATTATTATTGGTCACATGCTGTAAACACCGCCCCTGTCATGTGACTGGCTCATAGCCAGATTGAGAAACCCTGGGTTTGATTTACCGAGTTGATAACCACCTTCGTTGAAACGCTTAACGGGATCATGCTTGTTGGGGTTAGTTAAGCCAGATAACAAGAAGAGACCCTGCGTATGTTGAACTCACTTCGTAGCACAGGCCTCTGGTGGCTTTTTGCAGGAGCAGGAACTCAAGCTGTTATCGTAAAGTACCCTTCTGCCATGGTGACTCACCATATGGCCTTAGTGTGGTACATTCCGAAAAAAGATATGGTAGTAATATCACACTTGATACCATGTCAAATCTTTTCAAAGAAGAATTTGAAAATGTAAATTGACAGTTGTCAAGGCAAAAAAAACCAATGATCTGTTGATCTTAATGAATCAAGACTCCATAGTCTAACAATGGCATAGCCGTCAGTGCTGGGAAAAAAAAAAATGTTCAAATGGAATCATCCACTCATTTGGAGAATGCTGACACCATAAGTTTTGTATAAAAGGTTGACTCATTGGGTACAATTGCTGACCTAATACAAAAACTACTCACCATCTCCATGGCCAATGGGGGGCAGACTGCTGGCATCAGGGGTGGAGCATATCACACCGGCGTTAGTGAGTGAGGCAGGAGCTTCTGTGTCCTGGAAGAAGCAAGAGTAGGCCTCTCCTTTTCCTAGGCTTGGGAGGCCCTCTACTGACACTGTGATCTGAGGGAGGGAGACAGAATGGGAAAGGGACATCAAGGAAATGATGTGAGCAGAAACTGATATTGTGTGAGACAGAGAGAGTTAAGAAAGACTACGACTGGCACACAGTAGACTATTATTGTGCATCTGTTCCCCACTCTTCCCCCCTGCATTACATCAGTTCTCTCCCCCCGGCTGATGTTGTAGAGGCTCAGGCGCTGGATACTGAGGCACTGCTGCATCTGGTTGAAACTCCAAAGCCACTGGCCTTGCACAGACCCTCTCTGGCACTCCCAGCGCTGGCCACACCTGAAATAACACAGAGGGATGAGAGAGACAAGGAAAGAGGAAGTAGACAGGGAGCAGAGTTGCCAAGTCTGCTAATTACATTTTTGGGGCTTGTTTCTAAAGTTAGTCTAAAGTTTGTCCTGTGGCAAGATCCGCACACAACCCCCGCAACCGCCACCATCACTCAGAGTGTTGTTGTTGTTGTTGTGGGACAAATCTTTGCGGGGTTGATTGAGGTCAGCTAACAATGCCAGGTACTAAGTTGACAAAATATGGCAAAAAGTACAACAAAGACTGGAAAAAGAGAGTGGACATAAAGATTGGATTCGCCCTCAAGTGGGGGATGATTCGAAGGGCAGTGTGACATACGAGCACAGGAAAAACATAAACGAAACGCAGCACTGTTCTCTTCAGTGAGGGTTACAGACATTGGATTCACGGTCTTTGTAAAAAAAATGCAAAAATTAAACAAAATGCAAAAATTAAAAGTTCAACTTTAAGTTTAGTTAACAAGAGAAATGTAAAGTTACAAGCTAAAAATGGATGCAAAAATGCAATGCAACGCATCCAATCCCAAAATGAATTCTTGCATATATATGAAGTGATCAAGTGGCCGCCTCTCTCTCTCATACGGTGGTGGGTGGGTAAGGTCACAGGCTTTTTTTGGGGAGGGAGGAGTTGCTTCTTTTGGGCTTGTTTCGATGGACCTGGTTGCTTGTTTCTTTCATGAGTTCTGGAAACACTGACAAGGAGGGATGCAAGAGAGCATTCGCAGTCGCCCCACCATTATATGTACACTGACTCACCGTCCCTCCAGGACACACCAGCCACAGTAGGGGTCTTTGGCAGACAGACAGGACTGACAGTCCAGGTGGTCTCCACATTCTGCCACCGGACGCTTCTCTACCTGAAAACACACACAGATAAGGGAGTGCTCAAAGACAAATTCACGTGGTGAATTAGGTGGATACCAGGACTAGGTCACGATCTTCTGTTTCACCTTCACGGTCTCCTCTGTATAATGGTTTTAAAAATAATAAATCACAAAAGAGCTGCTGTTTTCATTTCCCAAACTCTCTGGCCAAATTTCCCAGCATGAATAAGAATAAAGCTGTTATTGCTCAGCACACACAATCAGTGTGTCTAAAGGTCAATAACTGTGGTTAGCAATTCAAAGAAATGTGAGTCCTTCATTAAGGAATGAGAGACCTTATAAAGGATGTTTAACTACACCAGAGTGCCTTGGATTTCATTTTATTGTCTGCTGCAATGTTATAGACTTACATACCGACCGATTAAGCAGAATAATCATTGCTCTATTATTACCGCTTGCCAAATCCTAAAGAGCCCTTAATTGTTTCGAGACTATTCTCCATGTTTTATGTTTTTTTTTTTTTTTTTGCAAAAACATAATTGATGACATCACAATATAAATGACTTCAAATCATTTGTTTATGACAGTTGCTTTAAAGGTAGCCAATGGGCTAACTAGCTGAGCTGGATAGCTACAGGCAAGTAATATAATGCTAACTTTTTTAAAGGTCCCATATCATGCTAATTTTCAGGTTCATACTTGTATTTTGTGTTTCTATTAGAACATGTTTACATGCTGTAATGTTAAAAAAAAACTTTATTTTCCTCATAAGGTCTGTCTAAAAATACCTGTATTTACCCTCTGTCTGAAACGCTCCGTTTTAGTGCATTTCAATGGAATTGCAACAGAATTGCAAAGGAATCGCGTTGCTAGGCAACAGCTTGGGTCCATGTTAACTTCCTGTCAGCTGATGTCGTTCACATACACTGCAGCAGGAAATAAACTGGGAGACATTTAGAATGTTTGCGTTTAAAACCGTGTAATGGTCGAAATATTGTATATTTGTGACATCACAAATGGACAGAAATCCTAAGGGTTTGTTTCAAACGCACTATTTGTGAATGCGGGCTGTGTGTATTGCTCCGTATATTGAGCATTTTGATAGTTTAACAGTATTTATATAGCACTTAAACCTGCTTTATAATATAAAAGACATGAAAATTTCACTTTTTACAATATGGGACCTTTACACTTTTTTTAACTAGGCCAACTAGTATGTTTGAATTCAACTACAAGCTTATTGCGTGGCTGCAGTAAGATGAGTATATCAGAGCTTTCAACTCCTACATTAACAAAGTTATATGTTTTTTTTTCTTTGATTTAGTAATGAGTGAGCTCTTTATTTTATTTTTTGATTACAATATTTCTGACACCAAGAAATTAAACTTCAATCTGCTTATGACACACTACCTTAATGGCAATTGCAGTGCTTGTAATCATAATTAGTTTGTTTTGGATGAATGCATTTAAAATATAACTTGCGGCTTAAAGCTCTACATTCAGATGAAGGCATTCAGTGGTCCAGACGTGAGACAAGCCTTTCAATGTATAGACAAACAGTTTCCCATATCCATCAGCATCTATGGCTACCCACACAGACACTCTGTAGGGAGTGTGCCAACACAATGGAGGCCACTTTCTCTGATCAATACCATTGTTATGTCTGACCTTACACCTCCTGCCGACTGTTGTACCCATCACAGCGGGGTTAGTGACCTTTGACCTCGCTAGCCAGCTGGCCTTTCTGTTTTTCTCTTATGTTCTTTGCCTCTTATTCTTTTATCCTATTTTTCTGTGAGAGGGACACAGCTTGAGGAAGTATCAAAGCCTGAAAAACACTCTGACAAACGATAAATTGTCCGCCGATGAATGACGAGCCATGTTCAGTCTCGTGTATGGAGACAGCTGGGTGAGTGGGTTCAGTGGACAGATGCGCCAAGAAGGGGTACGGTTGTTATACATCTGTTGACTAGTTCAAAGATTTGTGGAAACCTATGAATGCTTACTTGCTAACATAATCTGCTGGACTCCATAAACCAGACAGAAAGTTACATTTAATCCCTTGAATTGTCCGAAATAGTACGTCTTTATACTTACAGTAGTTTTGGTCATGATGTAGATGTGTGCTCCTTTCTGGTCCAATAAAAGGTCACTATTGATGGGCGAGTTGGGCTGGATCGTCATGTTCGCATATACCTCCACCTGGCCATCTTGGCCCAGATATACCTGAGGAAGCGCACCAGAAAAACAACACTTCAGAAAATGTGGTCTACATATGTATATACTGTATATATAGGGCTGTCAAAGTTGACGTGATAATAACGTGCTAACACAAATTTGTTTTTACTGATGCTGGCATCATACTAAACTAGAAAACATAAGGAATTCATTGGTACCAACCATGTCATACTAGCTTGGCGCAAAGGAGGCTAAATAACGCTCCAAACTTATGGTACATTTTGGCAAGGAAAAACTGTCATAGCCATTTTCAAAGGATAATATTTAATAAATATATACATACATTTGCATAAATCAAGCATATTTGCCTGCTGCCATGTTGATAAGTGTATTAAACACTTGACGAATCTCCCTTTAAGGTACATTTTGAACAGATACAAAATGTAGGATTAATTTGCGATTAATCGCGATTAACTATGGACAATCATGGCATTAATTGCGATTAAATATTTTAATCGATTGACAGCCCTAATATATGTATATGAACATATATGAATGTATAACGCATTTCACTAGGAAGGAAATTGGTCAAATCCTCACACTGCAGGACTAAAATGAGGAGCTGACAAAAAAGAAAATAACGCAAAAGGAATATCTTCTTCAGCTTACAACTCCAACGCAAATCAAATCACACTTGTGCAGGATCGCAGCAGAAGTGGCCATGAATGTGATTACGCTACAGTCAAATCTAATATGAAGCACAGGAAGACACCTCTGGCTTAAGTGATTCCCAGGCCTTCAGACTCTCATGTTACCTCATGTTAATGGGATTAGCAGAGGTTTTCATGCCTCTTTCCAAAAGGCTCTCACTTGATCACTGTGAACAGGACGGAAAATCAGTTGTCCCATTAAGAGGATGCACTCAACACATAATGGCATGGGGAAGTAGCTCTGTAATGCTTGGTGACTTGAAAAAAAATTAATGCAGTTTGTCGTTTTGCATGTCATGTTTTGTAGAGAATGCGACGCCGTATTAAAGATGCAATGTCTGTGCAAGAAGTGTATCTGAGATTAACGCCTTAAAACTCTGACGGCCTGCCGACGGGCTCGGCCGCTATTCTGTCTTTGGGAGAATGCAGCGGGCTCAGTTTGGAGGTGAAGATACTGGCATCATATGAAACTAGAAAAACCTAAGGAATCCACTGGTACCAACTATGTCATGCTAGCTTGTCGGGAAGAATGCTAAATAACACTACGAATTTATGTTAAATTTTGGCGAGGAAAAACTGGCATGCCGATTTTCAAAGGGGTCCCTTGACCTCTGACCTGGGAGGGTACTGTAAACAGTACTGTACTGTACTTTGTTATTGTGATCTGTTGTTGCTGTTTCCATAAAAACACACATTCAAATGATTATGATTATTTAAATATTTGCTTTGATTTAAAAAAAATTGGCAAACTGCTAAGAGCTAATGTTAGGAAGTTAAACACGTCTAGTTCCCTCGAATATCTATTTTATATTGCTGTGAAAACATCTCTTTTAAAAAACTGGATTTACTGCGGTTTCTTGCCATAATCTTTATTTTACAATATTACATGTGAACACATCATGATAACCTTGTAATTTACCTTCGCCCAATAGTTTTTTTTCCTGAGCAGCGTGTGAACGCCTCATAATAATAACTAAATGGCACCTCCATTAATGTTGGTAACTCCATTATTTGGCTAAGCAGGACTGTGCTGCCAACCGGCTACTAACAGCTAACGTTACTAAATCTCCACCTGCAGATTTCAACATAGATTCGTTGCTCCCAGTGTTGCATTATCAGGTAAATAAACAGGGTGTGTCCCCTCAGGTTTAGTAGCGGCATGCCTTTTTTCTCTCCGCCTAGTCTCCGGGCAAACAAGCTGAAACATAATACAGCATGAATATGCGTCATTGTGCATGCGCAACTGTTGGAAAGCAACAATACAGAGCAATCAATAGTCACAGAAGCATGAGATGCCAAGGAATTGGACAAGTAAGAACCCGTTCTTAATGGGAACCGGATCTCTATTCCCATCACTAGCATTTTCCCTGTCTGCCAAAGTGGCGTATGGCCTGACGATTTTACCTGCAACTGCCAACAATTTACCCGCATTTGGTGGGTGACCGGTGCTAATTTCAGACTCTGGTTCTATGGGTACCCACGAGTCTCCCCTTTACAGACATGCCCACTTTATAGCAATCCCATGCAGTTTTTTGCATGCAGTACAAATTTGTTATTTTCGCCTATATTTTAAAATGGTGTATTTGAATATTTCTGCATACTGGGGCCCCTAAACAGTCTTGGAATTGCATCAATTGGGTATCACTTTAAAGCTGAATCTCTTGTGGATCGAATGAGCCCAACTGTATTAATGTGTGATGATGTTAGTCCCCATAGTAGCCATTTCATTGTATTGATACCATTTTTTTTAAACTTGACCTCACTGTAAAAAATGACCTTTGGTGACCTCTAGGATAATCACAGCCTCATGAAACTTTACAGCCACAAACTAGAGACCTAGAGCATTCAGAGGATGGATGGCTTTCCTACGTATATTGACAATAAGGGGGTTTGTGATCAGTTTACACAACAGAAGTGCTCGCCATCCAATTGCTGAAAAATGCAATTCCTGCAGAAATCTCAAAATGTCAAAAGTTTTGATCCCAAATCACAGCATGGCTTCTTCTATGGTGTTCCTCAAGGTCTTGGTGTCTTAATGTGGTATTTTGGAGGGATTATTTATAATTGTTATCAATTCTTGAGTGGTAAAAAATTATTAAGTTCAGCACCAACTGCACTGAAATCAAGTTGGAGACACAAATTTTGTCCCAAGTTAAACCAAATACACTGGCATGAAGTTCAAATGGGCCATCACACACACACACATACACACACACACACACACACACACACGCGCACACACACACAGAGAGAGTCCTGTATCTGGACTGTGGAATTTGTCCTGCTGTGATACGATAATCCTGTTACAATAGCTTACTTCAGATGGCTACATGGAGTGCTGCTTTGATCTGCTACCTAAAAGCACCATGTCTGACTCTATGTCTCCCTCCCTTTCTTTCACACACACATCAAACACACCCTCGCACAGCAAAACAGACCTACTAGACGATAACTAGCTCCTCGAATACCTCGCAACAGAGTTGTGTCTACAATCATCCTACATGTGACACATCAGATCTGTGCAGATGTTGCTGTGCTGACACACAGCAGCTTTTGGACAATACTGTTGAAGGCCACACCTTGATAAACAAGGCTAATAAAAATAAATATTTTGTCTTCCAAAAACTGCCTTAAAACACTTGCTCAAAAAAATGTCTCCAATAACCACATTCTGCACTCCACAGAACAAAAAGCAAATGCATTAGGGATGGGATCACGGTGGTATGCTAGTCTGTGTATGAAAACTGTGAGTGCTGGAATGAGTGGAATCTTCCAGGCTGCTAGTTGCATAGCGATGTAGAAGTGTATGGGAACTGGCACAGACTTCCCCTGAAATAGGTTGCAAATGTTTTATGTAGAGGGAGGTGTGTTTGCTTTGCTGGGAATTGATGCCATGCAAATCCTTAGAAGGGTTAGGCAGTGGGCATTATAATATAAGTGTGTGATGGTCATCCCCATGCTCTATTATGTCTCATAAGTTGTTGCAGCACTTGTTGGGTTGATAAGATTTGATACATAGATTTGGTGCTAAATTTAACCACTTTTTACCACTCAAGAATTGATAAAAAAATTTTTATAAATAATCCTCCAAAATACCACTTTAAGTCACCAAGACCTTGAGGAACACCATAGAAAAAGCCATGCTGTGATTTGGTATCAAAATGTTTTGACAGTTCGAGATTTCTGCAGGAATTGCATTTTTTCAGCAATTGGATGGCGAGAAGTTCTGTTCTGGAAACTGCTCAGAAACCCCCTTATTGTCAATCTAGCTAGGAAAGCCATCCATCCTTTGAATGCTCTGGGTCTTAAGTTTGTGGCTGTAAAGTTTCATGAGGCTGTAATTATCACCACAGGTCATTTTATACAGTGAGGTCACGTTTAAAAAAAAACATTGTCTCACTAAAATAAAATGTCTACTATGTGGACTAACATCATCCCACATGAATACACTTGGGCTCATTGGATCCACAAGAGTCTCAGCTTTACAGTGATACCCAATTTATGTAATTCCAAGACTGTTTAGGGACCCCAGTATGCAGAAATATTCAAATACAGCATTTGTGCTGCATGTACTGTAAAAGAAAAAACATGTTTTTTGCCCAAAACTGCATGTGATTATCATAAAGTGGGCGTGTCTGTAGAGAAGAGACACATGGGTACCCATAGAACCCATTTTCATTCACATATCTTGAGGTCAGAGGTCAAGGAACCCCTTTGAAAATTGCAAAAACAGCCAAAATGTAGTGTAATTTCATAGCGTTATTTAGCGTTCTTTCTGATAAACCAGCATGACATGGTTGGTAACAATGGGTTCCTTAGGTTTTTTTGGTTCATATGACACCGGTATCTTCACTCTTAGGTTAAGGGGTTAATAAGAAATTAGCTAATAGTCTAAATATTTCCATGACACACAGATCTTTGTTATCCCTCTAATGTGTCCGGGGCGTCTCCCTGCCACCCACCCGGTGCATGCTGGGACAGGCTTTAAGAGCCTAAAGGAACTGGCACAAATAATCCAAGTATGACACAGGATGAGCTACCTTGTGCAGAGTCCCTTTGGAGTCTCCGAGGAAGGCGATGCTGTGTC
>CAKALG010039585.1:0-21552 GCA_916700815.1 Helicolenus hilgendorfi
GTGTCACGCACTCTCTGGGGAACTGCGCGTTCACCACCACCACCAAGCCCACGAGCACCAAACAGCAGCACTGCCACATTATCCAAAACTGGTTGCCAAACTTTTACGCACGGCTGATTTGGAGTCAGTTTACACAACAAATAGCCTATATGCACGTCAACTAAGCCTTTTATCCAATGTGCATCACTTCAACACAGCAGGACTTTCTCTGTCAACTAAAGTGTGTCTAAAAAGTCCCCTTCCTTCTACTTCCCACCAAACCAGTGAACCGTCCACCTTAAATACCAGATTAGCGCATGACCGGATTTTTCCCCCGCGTGATGCCACCATCACATAACTTCATATTTCCTTCTGGCGATGGATGGAGGATGGAGAGAAGGTACACTGTAAACGATTGCTGTTAGTTTACAGCAGGATTTCAACAGTATTAACCTGTTATTGCTAAAAACAGTGCTTTACTGTTAATACGAAAGAAAACCTGTTAAATGACGCTCATAGGCCGTTTTTTAAGTGAACTATAATGCATTCTTAAAAAACAGCCCTTTACTGCTGATCAACTGTCTAAAGTATCATCAGTAACAGTTTCATGCAGTATTTTTTTTAATTCTGGGACCTGATCTGCACATGTGAGGCTTGTACATTGTACATGAAGTCTATTATTGCCTTTTTCCTAACAAGTGCCTTTAATTGTATTTAGTGTGACTATTACTATGTCTGTAACCTGCTAAATCTATTCATCTAGGCAAAAAATGATGTTGTAAAAAATACAACCTAAATAGTGCATTAAAACAAATCAGTAAGATAATGTAAAATAAAGGTGAAAAACAGCTATATAATGTATCTTTAAACAGTAAATTAACTGTAAAATACTGTGAAATTAATTAAAAAAAAACAGTTCAAACTGTATTTTTCATTTACAGTACAAAGCTGTAAATTTCAGCGACAGTATAATAATGTTAATTTTACAGTAACATAAAGGCAACCCTGCTGCCAGTTCTTTACTATTTTTTTTTACTGGGGAATTCTTATTCTGTGATCCCTCATGCACAATATCATTCTTCTTCTAGAAACTCACTGGACTCCTGCAGTTGTTTCCCAAAATGTTCACTTCATTAAATGTGAGGAATTAATTACAAAAATAGTTTCAGATTAAAACTAATTATGATGAATGAGCAGGCCCTTTGTGAACTTTTCTAAGTGTGCATGGACTGTAAGGTTTTTCAGCACGCCTTTATGAGCACCGTATGGAAATTAATTTGTTATGAAGTGGTGTAGCCTTTTTACAAATGAAGCCACTGGTACATAAACAGATGCTTGTGGAATTAAAATAAATCAACTTGGTGCTGCAAGCGAGCTCAGATATACAATATGGGTCTTATTTATATGTCCATCAGATAGAAAAGCACTAAATAATCCAAAATGGGCTATGTTTTAAAGGGATCCTCCCACTGTAGCAATGCCAGGAGCTAATCTTGAGAAGCCCCAGAAGTTCATGTGTTTGTTAGAGTAATTATATTTCGGGTCATTTGACCTTTCTCTCTCTCTCTCTAGTCTCCACCAGCTAAAGACTGCTTTTGCCCTTATGAGCAGTGAGTCCTGGAAGCATGAAGACGGCTTCTAGGAATGCAGGATTCTCTCTGTGATTTTCTATGTTTTCAAATCAAAGTGAACCAGATGCAATTTACAATGAAAAGATCTTTCATAAATCCACTTCATCATATTTAAAAGCATATAGGATCAGAAGATGATTTGGAGTAGAAATATTTGTAAAAGCAGGCGCGTTTTTCCAAAGACATCAAGGAACATTTTCAACCTTTTAAAGGGATACTCAAGAGATTTAGTATTCAACTCCCATTAAGCTAGATGAATTGTAAGAATGATCACTATTGAAGCAGGAGAAGCCAACATCTCCTGACTTTTAGTACTTAATATGGGACAAACTCCAACAATGGATTCTACACTTCCCATGATGCAACTCAAATAGCATCTCACCTTATGTGGTCACATATGGGATGGATGGTAGATATGGGAAAGATTTGTATGTTTACAACTTAAAACCCGCTGAAACCCAGGCACTGATTTGATTGATGTCATTTTTTTAAAAATATCACCACTTTACTTTGAACAAAGTCCATAGATTATTAGCCATTGATGATTCAATAATACCAAAATATGTATCCTAAAATGAATGTTATTGATATGAAACTGTTTGCACAGCACAATAACATGCAAATGAACTGCACTAGTACAATCCCGGTAGGTCTCCGGTTTCTGAAACACTCAAACCAGCCCGTCTGGCACCAACAACAACAACGCCACGTTCAACATCACTTCAATCACCTTTCTTCAACCTTTATGATGCTTCCTCTGAACTTCAGCAGATCGTCTTGACCAGGTCTAGACGCCTAAAGGCATTGAGTTGCTTCCACGTGATTGGTTCATTAGATATGTGCTTAATGAACAGTTGAAGAAGAGTTGTACCTAATAAAGTGGATGGTGAGTCTGCTAAGCCTAACCCCACATGCAGGTTAACCCTTAACCCTAACTTTATAATACACAGTGTATATATACACTGTGTATTGCCGTTTGAAGATGAGAGATTAGTGTACTCATGACTCCGCGATGGGGCCTTTTTCAGTGTTGTGTTTTTGCAACACTGAAAAAATCCCTCCAAATCATGTAATATACTTTTTTTTAAATGATCAAAGTTCTCTATCACTAAACATCGTTAGAATGAAGGAAAAAAAAAAACTATAGGTCAAATACTTACTTGGAAAATTGTCAAAATTAGTCCAAAAGAGAGAGCTGGGGGGGTCAATGGGAGACAGCCATGTAGTTGTATGTCTTACAGTATTACTATTTTCCCGCCCAAAACATTGCTATGATATAGTCTGGAGTCTAGGGTGTTGGCATATGTAACATTTGTCTACATTCAGTCAAGAATAGGTACTACAAGATCATTTCAAATAGATGTTCCACGACTCTGAGCCTCATTTTGACGTTTTAAATTTGGGTTTATGTTGGCTGACGCAGGCTTCTGTGTTTGTTTGGTTTTCAGGCACTTTCAGACTCCAAGTAGGTCATGTCAGAGTTTCAGTCATAATTACTTGGGTGATAATGTGAACACACTCTTATCTCTCATCCTTACCAACCTATTTAACATACAAGGACTACCGACTGGTGTCCCCGGGGACCCAAGAATAAACCACAGTAAGAAATAACCATCATGGCAAAATGTGAACTTATTTCTTCACGAAACATTATTAGTTATGTAATTAATGTCACCTGTTGTGCAAAATGAAAATAGAAGCATGAGGAAATGTGTGTCTGCTGCATCTATGTAGGTCTCCTCCTGACTGACACTGCCTCTAGTTCCCTGATAGTGTCTGATACTTTAAATTAGGACCCGTGGCAAACGTATTATCTACCTATTCTATTTTAGTCATTGAAACTGCAGCGGCTGCAATTGGGTACTTTGGCCTGGGGTCCCCTACTGTAGGACCCCAATACATTGGTATTTTCAAAAAGCACTAATTAAAAGAAACAGAAAACAATGATATGAAGTCATTAGGAACAGATTGATTGACAAAGTCAAGAAAAATTGCAATGATAGAATAAAGCACCTGTGAGATATGACAAAAACTATACCTCTGGGGTCAGTCGGTATGAGGGAGATGGAAACTGGCAATTATGATAACTCCAATATGACATGAATGCAGCATTAGACCCTTCATCCATGGTAAATGCCCATATCTTTCTACATAGAGGTATCATCGGCAGGATGACAAAGCTATACTGTGATTATTTCAGGAGAAAGCAAGTATAAAACTGTGTTACGTGTCTTACCTCTCCTCTCTTTCTAGCATGTAGCTTTTTTTCTTGCTTACCTTTCCTGCCTGTGCTCCGTTCATTTGAATTCTCCCCCCGATGGCCCCTCCAGTGTGTGCACCGTTTGTTGATTTGCTTCTGCAGGTGAAGGATTCGGGCTGAAAACAACAAAAAAACAACCTTTGATTAGTTTAAATTAGCTGATGATACCTGTGGCAAAATGTTGATTAATTTGGTCTTCTGCTACTATAACCTCAGGACATTTTTTTTTGAGAAAGGGAAAATGATTGGCTGCTGCTGTTGTTGACAAAACCCACAGCAGTAACCCAGAGGAGTTGGAATCTAGGGCAAGATCAGCGAGGAAGGTTCTTTAAAAAAAAAACCCTCCAAAGTCTTAAACGCTTCCCATAATTCACTGCAAGCTTTACGCTGGGTCACGGAGAGGACACTTGATAGTGTGAACAATGGTTGTTTGGTTGCAGTAATTGTTATAACATGTTTATCAGTTATCCTCAAGGGGGATCAACACCCACTAATTAGCAAAAAAACAGTGCTTCACAAATTCATGATGGAGAGGAGGAAAACAACAACAACAACGTCAATACTTTCACATCAAAGCGCAGGAATTTAAACATATTCTCAACTCGTCACACTGACGCTTTGTTAGATCCCGCTGCGTCACTTTACGGTTGCAATAAACACACGCTTAACATTGTGAATTAAACAAAAAACACTTTAGGTTTAGGCAATAAAACCACTTAGGTTTAGTAAAAAACTACATGTTTGGGCTTAAGACTGCTATGTTTGTAGAGTGAAAATGTGACTTGGCATTGTGAACACGGGACAAGAACGAACAGCTGATTGTAACGTGAAAGTGAAACGTAACGCACGGGACACAAACAGCAGTCTCCTGGATGAAAGCCCTGTGTTGTTGGACCCATCCACCCAACCTCCCACCCACCCTCTGTGTGTGTCTCTTTTGACCTTCAAACTGCATCAGCACAGAACTTTATCTGTGCAAATGTTTATGAGTTGTTAGGAGTTTCACTAAAGAGTGATTTTCCTTCTCAAATGGTTTGATTTAAATAACTGGTCAAAGCCCAATAAGGTAAAAGTATCACATATTAAAGCAGCAACATTTTTTTAGAGAAAATAATACAAATTTATGGAGCAAAACTTTGTTTTTTCCTTATTTTCTACCTTATTAATCACCTCACAACCCCTCAGATTCATCTTGTGACCCTTTGCTCCAATGGACGCCCTTGGGAAAGTGTATATAAAGTAAAACTAGCTCCAGTAAAATGCTTCATACATATTGATGCATCAGTATCAACAATCGAATAATACAATACATAACAATATCAGTCACGGGCCATTTTTCTGTGAAATTAGTGCTTTTACTATTGATACATTTTGCTTATAAACACATTTGTACTTTTGCTTCTGTAGGATTTTGAATGCAGGAGTATTTTTACATTGTTGTATTGGTACTTTTAGTAAAGTAAAGGATACTCTTTCCCCCACTGATAAAAAGAATATTCACAACAACTTTTTGTCTTGGAGAGACGTGATGAACCCGATGCCGTCAGTATTAATAATTTGCAAGCAAACTTAAAAACCAAAACATTCATATTTAAATGCTACCCTCAGGCCAGGCATATCAAAAACACAACAATAGAGCAGTTTTCTAAGAGAAGTCTTTTTTTCCCAATGTGATCTTCCACACTGCAAGGCAAAGATTCTTAACCCAGTCACATGTGTTTCACGTTGGTTATCATTATTCCAGCCTGCATCCATCGTTTCATAATTGGGGCTTGACGCCGAGGATTACACAAAGCTAGCGCTAAGCTCATTCTCATGAAGTGCATTTGAAAAATGCAGCCACATTCCGTATGTATGTGCGGTTCCCATGTTCCCCTTCAGAAGTAGCAGGAGACCTATTAACGTGTCAAGGATGTTATGATCATTTAAACATAATTTGTCTGGAAACGCCGTCAAGTTTTCTTCAATTCCTTTAAAAAACGTCAAGATGAATACTGTAATAGTTCTAATCATCAATTATTTTGACCTTAGAGTCTCATGCTGGCCCTAAATGAATCTTCTATGATTTATCATCGTCATCATAGACTTGTGGGGTATTTAATAATTCAAAATGCTTTTGACCTGAATATGCACTGCAATGATTGTACGGTCACGTTTAAGTAGAAGGGGAGCCATCTATTTACTGACTGAGTCTGTAAGAAGTTTACTATCTCTCTGCCAAACTTCTGTACACTTCACATTTAGCCATAAGTGTGTCAAATGAGTGTATATGAATATGATGTAGAGCTAATACAAACCTGGTGTGATTACACTCATAAAGCTGTAATCTAAACTAATTTTCTTTGTTGCCATATGAGAATTGTAGCAATTAATTGAGGCTGTAAAAGCTAATTTTGTTTATCTTTAAATGCATGCATGTTAGATTTGTTTAGTGTTAAGACAATTAAAAGGTCAGGGGTCATGTCATTGCGATAATCTAATGACTTAAATTGAAATGAGCACCCCAAACTGCGTCAAAGACAAAACATTTTGGCTTCTACTGCGTTATTTCTGCCGTGGGCGCTACACGTGTACACATCCCCTCTGTTCGTCCCGTGACCACCCGTCCGCTGACCTCCCTTTCATCCCCACTCACCCCCCGCTACCATACTGGGTGCATGTGTGTGAATAAACCTTAGGCAGGATAGAGGATCATGTGAGAAGATGTGACTCGGGCTTAATGGTAATCCTTGCCTTTGGTAAAAATGGCACAGTGGGAGTCATTAGGAGGGAGCTATACGAGCGGTTCATATGACTGTCTGCCTCCTCCATCTCTCCTCCCTTCCGTCTCCCCTCTCTCCTCTCCTCTAAGACAATGCCTGCAACTGCTTGGCATTCTCCTTCACTTTCTCACCACATGCCGTCTCCATGCCATTCATTTCACCTCAGCCCCTGCTTTTCCCCCCATGTTCATTTGCTTCTCTGTAAATGAAGGAAAAATAAAAATTGATTCACTTCATCTGAAAGAATGTGTCCCATGTGAACACATGGTTACAGCTTGAGGCATCTATGCTATAACAACAGTAGGAGTCACCAGCTATGCTAGCAGCTCCATGAGGCGGGTTTCTTTTAACCATGATAGCGGCCGTTCCCTATAACCCAGACATTCTAACCTTCACCAACAACTTATTTCAACCCAAACCATGCTCTTTTCCTCACTCTAACCAAGTGTTTGTGCCTAAACTAATATATATCAGATGATAAAACTAGGGATGTCAATCGATTAAAATGTTTACTCACGATTAATCACATGATTGTCCATAGTTAATCGTGATTAATCACACATTTTTTATCTGTTCAAAACGTACCTTAAAGGGAGATTTGTCAAGTATTTAATACTCTTATCAACATGGGAGTGGATAAATATGCTTGCTTTATGCAAATATATGTATATATTTATTATTGGAAATCAATTAACAACACAAAACGATAACAAATATTGTCCAGAAACCCTCACAGGTACTGCATTTAGCATACAAAATATGCTGAAATCAGTGTGCTGACTTGACTATGACTTGCCCCAAACTGCATGTGATTATCATAAAGTGGGCATGTCTGTAAAGGGGAGACTCGTGGGTACCCATTTTCATTCACATATCTTGAGGTCAGAGGTCAAGGGACCCCTTTGAAAATGCCCATGCCAGTTTTGCCTCACCAAAATATATCGTGAGTTTGAAGCGTTATTTAGCCTCCTTCCCAACAAGCTAAGATAACATGGTACCAATGGATATGTTAGGTTTTCTAGTTTCATATGATGCCAGTATCTTCACTCTAGCTTCAATACTGAGCCTGCTACAACCTAAAAATCACAAGTTGCGTTCATGCGTTAAAAAAAAATTAGTGGCGTTAAAACGAATTTGCGTTATTATCTTATTAACTTTGACAGCCCTCGATAACACAGATGTGACTTGTAACAGTTGGAGGAAAATGATTAACCGGGTTTCTATCCAAATTTAGTGAAAATATTAACCAAATATTCAGAAAAATTCCAATGTAAGTTACCAATATGCAAATATTAGGAGTTGGGTTAGGTCACCAAGTCTATTTCCAGTGTGTTACTGACACACCTACCTTTCCACCTCAGCCACGTGTAAAATATTCTGTCCGATATCTTAAAGGAACAGTGTGTAACATTGGAATTGGAAGCAGAAATGGAATATTAATAACTATGTTTTCTGTAGTGTACAATCACCCGAAAATAAGAATCGTTGTGTTTTCGTTACCTTATGAGCCGTTTATATCTACATATGGAGCGGATCCTCTTCATGGAGCCGGCAGCCATGTTCCCAAAGTAGCCCAGAACGGACAAACCAAACACTGGCCTCTAGATAGGGCCATTCACGTTTTCACATCTTTGCATAGTTCTCCTATACGCTTGGCACACGGGAGGAATTTCAAACGGTTGCAATCTGCAACCTTGCTGCTAGATGCTGCCAGATCCTACACACTGCACCTTTAAATTTGTTTCTAATTTTCTGTGTTTCTACTCTTTTTTTTTTTTGACGTGTTGGCGTGCAAGTTGAAAATGTGCTTTAAAAACAGGAGGATGGAAATGCTCCTATTGTTGAGATATTTCAACATATGCTGTCATTTATTTCATTCGGAGGATTTGTTGTTCAGTCTGGAGTAAAGAAGTGAAGAGTAACCAATGAACATTGCCAATCATAGAGCAAAAACATAGCAGGAGAATGTAGCCAAAGAAAAAAATCCATTCAATTAATTTCTAGCACAGATGATTTTATCTCCGGGACGAACACTCCTCCTCTGATCTATAATTACTATGTAGTGCATGTAGAAGATAAGGCAGGGTGAAAATGAGTCTATATTAGATTTTGAGACAGGTGAGACTGCTATTTGATACCATGTTCCAAATCATCTAAATGTAATGACTTCATTAAGAAGAGCTTATGAAAACCTTATCATGCTGAAAATACACACACTGACTCTTACAGAAAGTTCACTTCCTAATTGAGCCGGGAGTGAATGGAGGTCTATCCTGCGGGACTGTCTGCTGACGGCATGAAGCAGGCTCATGACCAAAGCTCTGGGGTGGTGTAGCGTTGGAGGAATGTGGGGGTATTTTGTGTTTAATTTCTTAACCTGCATGCATATCATAATTTGCATATACCAGCAGCTGTGACTGCAAAATGAAACTGTGAAACAATGAAGAATATGTGTTTTGTTTTCCCTGCTTGGTATCTCAAATTAAATACCAAAACTAATTCAAAGGCCGACAATGCAATATAAAAGCACCGCTGTGTTAACCCACAGTGACAACATCTCTCACATACATTCGCGGTGGTCACGACCGATATATTTGTGCTGAGAAGAAATCAATTTGGATCCTTGAATGGAAAAAAAAAAAAAAAAAAACTCCATTAAGTTTCACACCATATCTGCCCCAGGAATAAAAATAAGCCGGGGAATAAGGGAATACATTTCTATTGCAAAAAGTTTAAGCCTGTGTGCCGGGAAAGACGACAGACACTTTTCAACAATAAAACAATTAATTCTCATGAAGCGATAAGCACATTAACAGTCACAAGCTTGAATTCCAACACAAATAAGTTGTCCTCAGGAGCAGGGAGTGTTAGATGTGACAGAATGAAACTAGTTGGACTACAATTTATACAACAGGTAGTGAATAAACAATGAGTAAAACCTGAAAAAGACCTTTTTTTTTTTTTTTAAAGAAACCAGCCCTTCACTTTGCTCTAAATGGATCGCTACACTGTAGGTGTAATACAGTCTAAAAACCAGCAGAGGACAGTGACATCTTATGTAAAGATTTGTACTAAGACAAGCATGCAAACTGTGTTTACAGCAGTTCTGGGAGAGGATCCATCCACTGTACACATTATTGTACATTTTAGATACAAAATTACAATTTCTTCAGCCAATAAATAACATTTATCTTGAATAATTTAAATCCTTGATGAAAACTCAAGAGGTTTTGAAGACCTTTCTTGACTCGTCTATCTAAAAAATTTCCCAATCCCAAGTTTGCAGACAATATGATGCAATTAAAACCATTATAGTTACAGTTTAAAAGCTCCAATATTCACATTGCAAGCACCTACACCTTCACATTGGAACACTGGAAGTGTGCAAACTGTTTTTTGGTTGAAGATAAATATGTGAAAGGAAGAACAGGCAGGAGGTACGGTAAAAGTGCTTCCACTACGAGCTAGTTCAGTTTTGCAGAAGCACAGAATAAGCATTTTATAGGTGAGTCAGAGAGAACTTCATTTGTTCCGCCAGTGAACTCCTCAGAATGTAGTGCCAGCTCGAGGTAGACTGACACGCTGATGAATAGCAGGAGTTAGTCCCTCAAATGAAGGCCTCTGCGAATATCGGGATACTGTCTACTTAGCACATGCACCAGCATCCTAAATCTGCTGCTTTCCAATACCAAAGCACTCCAGGTGATTTACATAGCAATAATTTAAACAGCAGAGGTGCCGTGACCGGGCGCTGGCAATAAAATACGGAGATCTACCGCCCAGACTGCTGCTACCACTTGATTGCTTTTTAACAGTCATTAGTCTTGCGGGAGCCTCTTGAAAGGGCATCATTTTTCGGTCAATCCTTCGCTCTACTTCACAGGTTTTTTTTCACTGATGTATGAAAATGAGGGAGGATATTGACAGGTACTGTAAATGGGAGAGGTGAGAGTAATTCAGCGGGAGCCGGCTGTGTCACAGATCATCGCTGACAGCAGCGGTAATTAGTGAGGAACACTAGTCTTGCTCCGGGATGTAGCGGGGAAACAGCTGGGTTGGAAGGTTGCGCCAGCCTCGGCCAATTAAAATGCTGCACAGAAGTAGATGATGACAGGGAGAGGTTAAGATGGAGCCTGCTCATCATTACTGGAGAAACACAAACACTTTTTAAATGAACCTATGCTGGGGATTCTGGATTTTGTGATTATCTGCGGTCAAATGAGGCACTATCAACGGCAGTCTGGAGTCGAATTTGATGAATAAACAGCAATGTAGTTTTCATTTTTCTTCCCCCTAAAATATCCTGCATAGAATGTTTTTTCGTTGCTGAAACTTGGAACTAATTCAGGTCACGTATGTGCAGTTTTATATTGTGATATCAATATACAGATGAAAAAAATAAAGAGAAAAGAAGCCTTAACCAATGCAGATACTTCAATACCAGGCACGACGGATCACTGAATGAATTATAAGCTATGGGCTTTACAGTTACCACACTTCAACCAACTTAAAGACCAATGGAGGATTTTGGATCGACATGTTAGATAGCCATCATCAGAACATGTAGAGTTTCAGAAACTTGTAGAGTTTTCAAACCTATAGTTTGTTTGCTATGGTCCGAATTGGCGGGTGTGTTGGTAAACTTGTTGCGTTCTTCCCTTGGTGCGATTTCTTTTCACACAAACCTTTCAAGCTAACCAAAACGCAAAAGCCACGGCTGCAAGCCACTCGGCTCATTGGTTAGATGTGTCTGGGGCAGAAGCGAGGAAATGGACGTAAGGAGAAGGTCCTATATGCCCAAATATTAAGAAGGCCAGGTAAGACCTCAAGTCGATCTCCGACTAGCAGCGAGCAAATTTGCTAATCATCATCCGAGTATGCAAAGTGCATATGTTAAAGTGAGCCATTTAGCTCAAAGTAACCTTTTAGTTGGGTCACATTCGATCACATTCCCACCACAAATGAACCGCTCCAGAACTGACCACTTCCTCAAAACGGTCTCTGTGTGGTTGTTTTGGTCAGCCCCCAAGTATAAATGCTGTCTTCAGATCATAGACTAAGAAGTGCACGTAGTCACGTGATGTCACTCATTGGTTTGTGAACTACGGTTTTGAAGCCTCGAGTTCGCCATCTTTGTTTTTTTGGCACCAGAAGTGACACAAGTGAGTGAGAAGTAGGCTCATTTTCTCATAGACTTCTATGCAATCAGACTTCTTTTTGCAACCACAGGAGTCGCCCCCTGCTGGTTAGTAGAAAGAATGCAACTTTAAGGCACTTCAGCAATGGCTTCAGTTTTCAGAACCAGAGGTTGTCGCCTTCTTCAGATCTGCCCAAACAAACTGTACCAAGTGGAAAAATTAACCAGAGTTCGATTCAACTGGTGTAAATAATGCAGGTTTGAAATCGCCTTTAAGGGACATGATTTTTACAGATAAAACAAATTTGTTTTTGGCCAATCAAGTGAATGAAACACCTGACAAATGATGATACATCATCACATTGACGCAAACATTCTGTCCTGCAAATTCATTCTCAATTACGTAATGGTGTAACACAACTAGAGATATTAAAGGGATAGAAACTAGACCTTGGTATTATACTACTAACATGCCAAACCATAATTTGCCGCTGATTACTTCCTTTCATCGAACACAAAATACTTTTCTCAACTCATGTATTGAGTTGCACAACATACTGCCATCACCCTGTTCCATCTGTCCTTCAAATACTGGTCCTGCTGATACCCTCATTAGGTGTCCCCTTATGTGTTGCTTCCTAAGACAGCTACCTAACGCCCACAGTCACCACGAACAAAGGGATTGAAAGAAAGAGACAGAAGATCAAAGGCCTTGGACAAGGCTTTGTAAAGTCCCAGATCTGGATTCTACCGCGACTCTTTTCGACAGATGGCAATCTCTTTGTGCTGTTCTTTGAAAGAACATTTCAGAGTTTCCAGGTTTGGCGAAATATTTCCTATAATGTACAGTAGTTGCTGTATATATGTGGAGTTATTCAGAGAGCAATTCACTTCAGTCTGTGGGCGGATGAAAGTCAGGCACCGATGTGGCAAGAGACTCACAGAGATGGAAGCACGTTGCCTGTCAGGGTGAGGCATGCATGAACAATATAATAAATCAGAAATGAGCTCCTCACTCCTGGTGATTATAGTCATAGTTGAGGACTGTTCATCTCTATAAAAATGTCACATTCCCTTTGTGCCGTGTCACGTTATGGGTGATAAAAGTTTGGTGACTGATGCCAACTTTTCACAAACTTACCCAGAATAGATTGGCAACATTGTTAATTTGCGCCCACAAGTATACGTGCGTAAGCTTCCTCTCACAGGTATGTGCTGGAGCTTTCCTGAAGGAAATTAATTCAGCAGAACATCTTAATATAGACCTGCATTGATCTGTTGCTGCAACATGTCTTCGGTTTGGTGGAAAGTTTGATAACAATCCAAACTCCAAACATAAAAGAAATGCACAGCTTCCCTGCGTTAATGATATCACGGTGGTGTGGGCAACTTTTTATGAATACATAAGACTCGTTCCTGAACACACTCTAAAAGGGGATGTCAGCCAAGAGTACTTCTTAATGAAACATAAGGTAAACACATGTACAAACGCCTAGAGCCGAGGCAAGATGAGGACAAAAAATTGGTACAAGCTTGTCGTCGTATGGTAAATACTTGTGGAAGGAGTCATGGTAGTTTATTCTGATCTTAAAGGAAGCATTCAGTTTTACTCTTCCCTATTCTCAAAACTACCCAGGAAATGATCTCTGAATCATCCGACAAAATTCACACAGAAAGCAAAAAAAAATGTCTGCACCCTCAGTCGCACATCCCAAATCTGCCTTCCTGCACATTTCGTCTCTCTTTAACACCCCGAGATGTGATGAGGTGCTGGCAAACGCGATTTACCTGCTGCCACCGTCTCCCTGTGCCTCACTCGGGTGGCGAGTCATTTATTAGCACTCCATTATGCCGTGTAGCCAAATGTATTTCATTTGTTATGCGTGCCGGGGTGACAAAGGTGGAAATGTTCTTGCTAATTTAACGCCTATTGAGAAAGAAAATTGGATCTACTTCAGGGAGCCGTGATGAGTGTCGTGACGCCCGAGCTGCCAATTTCTGCCCAAGATTAATTAAAATGAAACTTCCATGGGACCTGCGACAGTCGCCCGTCTCCTGTACATATTTCTTCATAATTGGAATCGGAGTCAAGTCTCTGGAGGAGGAAGGGGTTTCTGGGATGTTTCAAGGGATTTGCTGAGGTTTGCATCGGGGAAGGTCTGATTGTGCTTGGGAAAAAAAAAACACGTTGAAATGCTGGAAAATGATAAAAGAATGAATATCTCATTTCTGCAAACAGGTGACATAAAAGACTTACAGTATAGTGAAGGACAATGAAAGGCAAGTCCGCTTAAACTTCAGCAGTGGGGATACAACCAATACATCAAGACAAAGACCAACTACAAAAAACATAGTGTTTAGCTGGAGTGGAGACTCATGCATAACTAACAGGCGATATGAATAGATGCAGCATTGCTTAATATGCTGGCACAGCATGAGCAAAACACAAGAGCAACAAACCATAACAGCACTTTGAGATTCGGGACAGGTGCGCTTCTTTCATTCGACTGGGTGCTCTTCTACAGTTACAGCGGAGAATCAATTCAAACAGCAGCACAAACAAAAAGATGTTGCACCGCGGGGGGCTTTAGTTTACCACAGTTATTTTTCTGTCAGTTTTATGTGTTTCGGAAAACAGGCCTTCATCAGTGGAACATAACAAACTTGGTACCACCTACAATTTTATTATATTACAGCAATAACACCCAAGTGTGTAAGTGGGGATTCAGACCAAAAACAACCCTGCTTTAAAGCAGACCAGGGGGCTGTGTTGTGTTACCGGTGAGACAAAGACATCACAAAAAGTGATAAATTATTCATCAAGTTTTAACTGGTAAAGGGCGACTGCAGAAATATTCAACACAAGATGTACCGCTGGACTTTAAAAATGTAAAAGAACGAGTGTGTTACGAACTACACATGTGGAGTTTAATAGAAGTTGGCATTTAGGAGGCAGAGAGGGTCTAATGAAAGCCGCTATCGAGTTGCATCATGGGAAATGTAGGAACCAGTGTTTTTCGGAGCTTGTTTCACTCTAGGGGCTAAATGTTAGAATTTCTTGGCCGGTACTGCATCGATTTTGACCATGTTGTTTTAAATATGTCTCTCGCAAGTCCCTTAACATTATGGAAGTGTATTACTGAATTGCTGGCAAGCAAATATGAAAATTTGCTGCTTTTTTGTGGCTGCTGTGGTGATGCTAGTGTGCACAGAGTAGGTTTAAGCCTATTCAAGTGGGAACTCAGATATGGTCCAAGTGAGAATAGAATAACCTCTGTAGCATGTCTATTAAAATGAATGACATCTGTAAATGTTTATATATTTTGGAAGTGAGAACCAGACGGCATCGACGCAGCTGCAGTATATTTCAGTTCAGTTCTAACTTAAAAGATAATTCCTTTCTATTACAATCTAGATTTCTATAGGTTTGGCCATTATTTCTTTCAGCGTCGTCGTCGTCACCGACGTAATTGCTGAGATCTGGGAGCATCGCTAAAAATTAGGTCAGATGAGGCACCCTTGGACAGGTTGGTTAATTTCACCGTTTGCTTTCATCTTCTCTTCCAAATCTGACTCCTTTTAAGCAATGTTCTGAGATTTAAGAGATTAACATGGTGAGTACAACGTTATTATTACAGATATGAATCACACAGCCAATCCTCTGAAAATAATATTCAAGTTGCGATAAACCAGAATGATCCTCAAAAGCATCAGCTTTTTTTTTGTGGTCATTGATTAGCAGTTGTATCACACCACAGAGAACACTGAAGCAGAGAAATAAAGAGAGCACGATCCATCCGTCTTTTTTCATTCATTCTGTAATCCTTAGTCAAAAGATCAAGCTGCTTTCTTACCTTTCTAGGTAGACAGGAGCTTAAGTACTGTCACTGGATGGATTTGGGCAAGACCTGAGCTGTCTGTAAAGTCTGGTAATTTCTTTTTCTCTTTTTACTTGGTCAAAGCAAAAAGTGTTCATAAGTTAAATGCAGGTTTCTGTGGGAATTAAGGGCTCTTTCAAAATGACTCGAGGAGCAGATGTACACACAGAGAGACACAGAGACACACCTCAGAGGAAACTGAGCCAAATAATAATGAAACAAGAGGGAGCTAACAGAAGATCGGAATACAAACAAAAGAGTGCAGACTGTTGCAAAAAAAAAACAAAAAAACCAGATGAATTACATTCAGAGCTCAGAGTGATTAGTGCAAAAGGAAAGAATTTCAGTCCTCATAGTTAATGAAATCATGTAGAAACTGTGATTCCTACCACTAATTAAGGACCTGTAGCGCATACATTGTTTCCTTCGTAGGTTTCTTCTTAACCCTCAAGATAGCGCTAACAAAGCTTCATTAAAGATGTTTTTTTTTTTACATGGGAATGTTACAGATTCAGACTTTTTAATCTTTGCAGCAATAGGCTATGGAAGTATTTGCTGCTACCATGAAGCGTAGTGTGCACCCTTGGGTCCGAAATGCTTTTGCTTATTGTCAGTACTCATTGCTTTGGTTAAAGCTGCAGTCAGTCATTTTGAGCAAATAAAAAAATTTATGTCAGACTGTCACTATATCCTGACAGTAGTGCATGAGGCAGATAATATGTGAGAAAAAAATCATGTTCCTCTGTGTCCTCCTGTGCTCATAATGGCATTTGTAAGCTTTCACCGCACCCTAAGGAAAACAACCAATCAGAGCCAAGCGGCCTCTAATGCCTAGTTCACACTACATGACTTTAGACCTGATTTTCCGCCCCCCTGACAGTTTTTGGAGCCTGACAAAAGCCCCAGATCAGAGGAAAATCAGCGTTTGGCTCTTACATCGGCACTCGAGCGTTATGTGTGAGCTGCTCAAAGACGCAAGCTGAGAGGCTCGCCGACACTCGCCAACGTTCGCTGATGCCTCGCAGACACGTTTCAGATATCCAGCATGCTAAATATCTGGACCTGTTGGAAAACTCCGGCTACGAGCTACAGCCAATGAGAGCACAAGAAGGGTCGTCTGTAGGAATAAGAAATTACCGTATGTGTTGCTGTAGCAACATGGAGCAAAGTTATTGTTGCACCTAGAGAAATAAGTCATCCACCAATCGGAGGGTCGGTGCTTCGATACCTGGCTCCTCCAGTCCACATGTCGAAGTGTCCTTGGGCAAGATACTGAATCCCAAACTGCTGTGAATGAGTATTTCGATTAGATCCTGATGGGCAGGTTGGCATTTTGCATGACAGCCCCTGCAATCAGTGTATGAATGTGTGTGAATGGGTGAATGCTGACATGTAGTGTTAAGTTCTTTGAGTGATCGAAAGACTAGAAAGGCGCTATATAAATGGAAGTCCATTAGGATCACAGGACGAGACAGAGGACTTTTTGTTAAACTGCAGCTTTAAGAACAAGCTCCTTGGAACCCTGGGTATGAATAAGAAGATGACGGGCATTAGTATGGGAGCTTCTGAATAGTCCTCCAAATCCTGAAAGCCCAACTAACCCCATCTGTCCCCATCCCATTAGAAATTGTTCAAGATTTGAGTGTTGTTTGAGAAATTCTGAAGAGTTCTTGCTCTTTATTAATTCAATTATTTGCGCAAGTATCAAACTGAACCGGAGACCTGACCTAGAATGCACTCAAGGTCTAGTTGGAGAACACTGCCCAAGGATACGCCGCAATTTGAGAGTTTTTTTTGTTCTGCACTGAGACAATTTATCTCAATAGCAGACCATTCTTGTCTCACAGTAACTGCAGTCTGCAGTTTTACAATATCCGTCTGAAAAGCAAACAATTCCTCTCTATTTCCCTTGTGTACAAAGACCATAAAGACGGATGTGAATAAATTATCTGTTTTTGATTGGGATATTGAACAGAAACATATATTTGTATATTCTATTTTGACTGCTATTGATAAGAGGAAGGATAAAGGTAACGCAAAAGAGGCTGGTGGTGAGACACACAACTGGCATGTATGGTAGGTAATTCATGGAGCCTCCGGAACCTCTATTCACATGTTATGGTTCTGAGGGTAATGCTGTTGCATGCCTCAGACACCCAGACATCAGGCAGAGCATCACTGATGCTGAACTGAAGCAACAAGGAGACAGAACACAGCAGGTCGACACATCTTCTGGGAGGGTGGCAGACTGAACGCACTCTGATGCCGGAGTTTTTGAAAGAGACTTCTTCACTGCCTTCAACAAAGTCTTGTCCTCATTCTACATGTTCCTTTCAGAGAAATGTTTCGGCACTTACAAAATATATAAATATGTACATAAATGGTGTAAAGCACGTGGCGACATACGCAAGTGGTCACAGTGCACACCCACTTCCATTTGAATAAGAGACAATACCCAGTCTGTTCTTCATATTTGGGCCGCTTACATAACCAGCCATCGTGAATTATGTAATTCCCCCCCCCCTCTCCGATTATTAATTTTTAAATGAATCTTTCTTTGAAGCAACTATAATTGGGCATTTATATGTTTTGTGCCTCGTCTTTGAGGTATTGACGCTCTCTGACGTGAGTTCAGTGGCAGCGAAACAAAGGGTCTCCAAAGCAGAACAGGCATTTCCCCCTCACCGCTATGTGGCTCAAGAGCACAGGCTGGATCTCTCCGATTAAACTAAAGCAAAAGAGGTTTCATCCTGTCATAGGGACTACTGAAAATGTGACAGGCTGCTGCTTTTTTTTTTTTTTTTTTTTCTCCAGCACTCATAAAGTTTCACAGAAAAATCTTGCAGCAGAGAAAGCAGACTTAAGTGTGTTGACTCTGTGACAGCTGTCACAAAGGTTTGACAGCTGTTGCTAAGCTTTTGCGTATTTTGATAGCGCTACATTGAAGGCTTTAGCGCCGCCGAGCAGGTGTGCTAATTTACCCAACAGCTAGGTTTAGTCAATAACGCTCCCCTGGTGCTAGCTGCTGTGCTTTGACATGACGTCGCCGCCAAATTAGCTTACGTGTCTCAAAATATTCCCTGAAAAAACAAAGTGGAAACTCGCCCACGGTCATTCTGCAAAGCCATCATCACAACAGTAAAGCTCCTCATGCAATGCCGCATCCTTATTTAAGGTATGCAGCAATAAGGTATTCAATAGTATTCATATTTCCAGCAAAGAACGCTCTATTCGGTATTATGATTGAGTATGATTAAAGTACCAATACGAAAAGGAGTAACAAAGAGAGGTCATTGCTAAACAGCTTCCAGGTTTTAACAACATTTTGATCGAATATAATGTTGATTTGAACATAAATATTTCTTTTTATACGGCCTTGAGAAAAAAAGTAGAGAAATGTACTGTAGCTCCAACAATGAGACTGCCTGTATGAAAAGATGTCCAACATACAGTATACCTAGGGCAAAATGTCATGTGGGACTCAAAGAGATACCACTTCATAATACCAAAGCTCGCTCAAAACCAATCTTAGTAGAAAAATCTCTATTCTCAACGTCTATTCTCAACATAAACTCGACAAAATTGCACCTCTGCAATTTCTTTGGCTGACGGACTCAAAAGAGTGTACTGCAAATGTTTGCAAAGTGGAAAAAACCCCCCACATTTATAGTAATGTTTAATCAAAATGCAGGCTGTTCTCCTACATTGTTAGTAGCTATAAGTACGAAAAGTAATGCACTGTAATTTGTATATTACACAAAATCATTTTGTGTGCAATTCACATTATCGTAATAAATAATCGCATAAATAGCGGTGAACCTTGCGTAGGCAGGTCAGGGTGGATGGTTGGGTCAAAAAATACTGGACTTTCACCTAGAAGACCGGCGTTCGTGTCCCGTGTAAAACCAGAATTCAACGTTGATATATTTGTCACATAACTGATGTACTTATTGTTATGCCACTTCCAGAGTTATTTTAAGCCAAACCAAATCTTTTCCTAAGTAGTTTTGTTGCCTAAATGGATCTTTCCCTACGCCTAACTAAGTAGTTTTGTTGCCTAAGTGGATCTTTTCCTAAGCTTGACTAAGTAGTTTTGTTGCCTAAGTGGATCTTTCCCTACGCCTAACTAAGTAGTTTTGTTGCCAAAGTGGATCTTTTCCTAAGCCTAACTAAGTCGTTTTGTTGCCTGAGTGGATCTTTTTCTACGCCTAACGAAGTCGTTTTGTTGCCTGAGTGGATCTTTTCCTACGCCTAACGAAGTAGTTTTGTTGCCTAAGTGGATCTTTTCCTAAGCCTAACTAAGTACTTTTGTTGCCTAATCCTAACCAAGCTGATATTTTCCTAAGCCAAACTAAGTTGTTTTATTGCCTAAACCTAAGGAAGTTGTTTTCTGTGAAGACCGTATGCATGTAACAAGCGGAAATTGTCGACTGTTGCTGGACATTCGTAGGAAAGCGAACGGAAAAGGAGAAATAACCTTTTTGTAAGATATCTGACGTATGACATATAATATCTAACTGTTGTATGAGAATATGTTGCAAAGTGAGATATTTAGGCTCCTGATTTTATATCAACAGTTGGATCTCGTATGTCTGACCTGTGCGGTATTTGTTATCGCACGCTCAATATATGGTGAACCAAAGCGGGTGTCTTTCAAAGACACCCTTCGGCTATGGCGAGTTTAGACTCTCGATTATACAATCCAATCTCACAGTGCTCTATGACATGCCCGCTCTCCCCCCACGGGGATCATGAAAGTTTCATCAGCATTGGCACAAAGAGAGCCTAAATACATTTTTCATCATCGTTCGCCATTCATCATTCATGGTAATCATGTGAAGTCAGAGGCCTCGAAACTCACAAATGTGTACAAACACGAAACCGGTGGCTCTCGCTGGCCGATCGGCATTCCAGGAGGCGCTCCGTGATTAACCGTCCTCCCCAAAGTGCGGTAACTGGAGTATCATGTGAAGGAGGAAGCCCAGGCTTTCTCCTCACGCAGACTGACAGTGAGGGAGGACTCCTTCATCATACCATTGATCAGAAATGTGCCCGTTATTGTGAGATGCCCTTAGGCCTAATTAAATATTAAACCTTTTATTGGCTCCCACGAAGGTATTTGTAAATACATTTCATGCCAGGGAAAGCATCAAAGATTCCAAATTCCCCTCCTGACACAAAGTTGCGGTTATTGCCGCTCAGCCTCCCCACCCCACCCAAACCATTTAGGCGCATTTAGAATGATGAAAGAGGAAGGAAATTGCCGGCGATGGCTTCCAGGGGAATGGATAGTATATACATCTCAGTCTATGAGAAATTATATGTTCCAGACTTATATGAGGTTATAAAACGAGGTCATAAAACAATGCTATGGATAAGGCTGCCTCACAGTTTACAGTCATTGCCATTCCGATTATCAGATAAAAAGTCGGTTTTAATGAAGCTGGAGAACAGATACTGCCAGTTTAGAAACCAAACAAATTGCACATTGTTTTACTGCTCACGTCTGGGAGTAATCACAGTGGTGAGCAGAATGAGTGGAGATCCTCCCCGTTGTAGGAGCTGTCAGTCATAAACAACAGGAGACAGTACATGCGGCATGTCTGTCCTGGCAAGGCGCCTTAATTCATTGTCCTGCCCGACCTGAGCGGATAAATCAGGAAGTCCATCATCAATAGAAGCGTCAGCTATCAAGTCATAACCCCAGCCAAAATAAATGGTGGGGAGCGTGGTATAAAACATATATTGGCCTTCACATGCTTGGTATGTCCATAATTCACAGGCATAAATTATACTGCCTCAGCCTCGTCATTGCCGAGTCTGGCTGTCCCCCCTTTTCGTTTACGGGCAGGCAGCTGAAGTGAGTCAGCTGCTGGAGCGTTATCAGAACACACAGCCGTGTGGC
>CAKALG010039594.1:0-10015 GCA_916700815.1 Helicolenus hilgendorfi
GTAATCAGCACCATGTTTCTCCAGAGGAAACGGGATTCTTCAAACCGGGGGATCATTTGTGCTCCGGTCCAGGCTCTCCCTGGTTCAATGTGGGTTTAATTTCACACAGACATGCATCTGATAACCGCCCAGATGAGTGTTAATGGGTCATTTGTGTTCCCTGAAAAGCCATTCCTCAGCAGAAGCAGAACAGGTTCATTTAATTCTAATTTCAGAGCGATGTAGCCGATCGAGACCTCGGCGGCGAGACGCTCCCACAAAGACGTGAGCATAACGTGTCCATAAATGTCTCGATCGACCCTCTGATCCACTTTCACTCTGTGAAATATCCACGGGAGATGTTCTATTCATTGCAGGAGTTACTTAGTGATGAAGTGGTTTCTAATAATTTACATTTCTGTGTGCCTCCGCCTGTCTTATCTAACTTCTGTTGTGAAACTACCTTTGTGTTTTTGGCAGCGCTCAGAGAGCATGTGTGAGCTCGTCGCTCTCAGTGAACGATGACGGATTAGCATATTTTTATGATCGCGCCTGTCACTCCCTTACTCAGGTCTAAGCTGTTGTTGATGGTGATCTCTCCGACTCGTCTTTGATGGGTTTTATAAGCGCTGCTCGTCGATGTGAACAAGGAACTCTGATTCTGAGAGACTGACACCAAAACAATCTGATGTTTATCATTGAATTGATTCATTGAATGGACCCCGAGACGCAGAGTACACGGCGAAGCTGTTAATGATAGTGTTTGGGTTTTTTCTATTCCTGTTCCAATTAACAGATTTACCAGGAGGCCTCACCCCAGAGGTCAGCAACCTTTACTATCAAAAGAGACAGTTTAAAGAACTCTGTCTGGAGCCGCAAAACATGTTTGATGAAGGTAACACCGCCTGTTAAGTCTAATGCAGTGAAGTCCAAAAGAGAGGCAGGACATTGAAGAAACATCTCAGGAGGTTTGGCTGGAAGCTGCTGGCTATTCAGCAAATGCAGCGTGTTTCTGTTGTCCAATCAGTCCGCGCACTATTACATTACTCAAAGACTTTCCTTTTTTGGGATTTGGAATCCATAGCTAGCCTATTGGCAAAATTAGAGGGTAAGGCTCTGGGCCGAAGACATACTGTACATACTGTAGGCCATGACGCACATTTTAGTTGACTGAAATGATGACAGTTTTTATTTGGGGGATAGGTTACATATTTTTTTTTTACAATTGGAAAATGTAAGAAACACTTTAGGCCTACAACAATAAAAAAATAACCGTTATAAATACCGTTACAGTCATCCCATGTGCCCAAATACTAGATATAGTAGGGTATCAGAAACCGGCACAAAAGTTAACTCAAATGCAACCAACGATTATTTTCTCCGTCAGTTTACCTGGTGATTATATTCTTTATTATTAATTAAATCAAATTGTTTGTTCTATAGAAATAAAACAGTGAAAAATGTCCAGAACAATTTCCTAAAGCCCAATAATATAACATTTACAAATGTCTTGTTTCATCCAACCAACAGTCCAAAACTACATAATGTAGACTAATAAAAGCATTCTTAAAAAATGTATTTTTACATCTGAGAACCTGAAACGATAATCAGAATTATTGATTTTCTATTGATGGATTATTTGACCAATGGTTGCAGCTCCAACTGGAATCAATTGTGTTACATCACCGTTATCGCTGACCAACCGAACACACTTTATTAAAAGATGAATAAAGAGATATGGATGGGCTGCAGATCCTAAAAGGCCAACCTGGCACACAGGTGATGGAGGACGGAGGACATAGCTGGAACCAAATCACATAAATAAATCAGATCCATATTTAACCCAGTCGTGGCTTCGATGGCAGCGATCCAAGAGGAAATTACCACGCCCTTCATCCATCCATCTGTAAATCCAGTCCTCCTTCCTGTAACTGAGATGTAACACAGATACCGCCAGACGCTCCGCTGCCACCAAGTCAAGACGGTTCAGATCAAAGCTGAAGATGCTAATCTGGCACGGCGAGCACGGCGAGCACGGCGCTCACGTTTCCACAGGAACACAAGCACAAATAGGAATCTGTGGAGCGAGGAGAATACGATCTGATGACCCGATGCTGCTTCGGTGAAGATACAATCAGTTTGCTTTTTGGGTTTTCCTTGTTGATAGATGGGAGGATATAACTTTCTGGAGTATTCCCTACTCATCACAATCCCAAATACCAGACCGTTTCCTGTGTTAAAGGACAAAGCTGGAGTCATTCTATAGTTTTGTTATTGCCAACAAATCTTCAATTCCTGCCATGTCAGAAGATCACACGTTTTTTCCATATGTGTTTTCTGTATGTTTTTTCATACGTGTTTTTGTACGTTTTACTAGTACACACTTATTTTAAACTTAACTGTGATGTTTTCCCTAAACCTACCTAAGTGGTTTTATTACATAAACCTAACTGCTGCAGTTACCGTAGTTTTGTTGCATGGCGTAAAAGAGGCGTACAAAATGACACGCACAAAGGCTAAAATGCTTCCTTATGATACGCAGAATGTCCTTGTGATGTCGTGCTCCCATGAGATCAGGTTGGTTTTGATACACAGATCAGCTTCGGTCTTTTCATGGAACAAGAAACGTGCCATAAAGCAACAAGTTGGTCTTTTTACAGCGGTTAAACTCTGTGTTTAATAGCCATTAGAAGTAGCTTTGTATGATCTCTTAAACATCAAATCACACTAAATACGGCATATTAAGAGGTACAAAAATACTCTTCATAAAGAATGTGTTTGATCATAACTGAAAGTTAAAAGGCTTCAACTCTTACTTTTCCTGTTCGTCCCACAATACGTTTGTGTATCTGTGCTCCAGTGAAGTGGTCCAGACTCACGTTGGCTGATATCTAAAGGGCTCTGCTTTGTTAACAGGTCTTTTCAAGTGGTCCAACACCAAACGCCGGAGTCGCTGTGCCCGTAGTGCCGGCTTTATCCTGGAGGACGAGTGCTTGTTGGCTCTTCAGTCTCCACAGAGGGAAACAGAGGAGAGACGTTAGGTGTAAAACCTTCACACTCTCCCAATATAAAGCACATAACGCCTCAGAGTGCTTCAATTAGAGCATTTTGTGTTGAGAAGTGTCGTATCGGGAGCAGTCTCATCATATGAACTGGGACCTCTGGAGAGTAACGAGGAGCGGAGACGACCTGTTTTCAACTCCAATAAATCAGGTAATCATTAGTCAGGTTTGTATGTCTCGCTTTAGTTTGGCTTCATCATTTCTTAATGCTGGAAGAAGTGACACTATCTGTATATATTTTGGCCAAATAGGGCGAATCTCAGCTGGAGGGGACGGAGCTCGTCTCTGTTGTATCCTCACTTTCTCAGTTTGAGTCTGAGAGGAATCTATTTGTACATGAAACGATTCCCTGGTGCAGTATTATAGAGTCGATATAGTGATTAAGGGATGAAGGGAGATTATGTATATCTTCCTTTTCTGTGTTTTCCCCAGTCATTAAACCATTAAAGCCGCATTCAAATGGGAAATTAAAAATCATCATTTGGCAAATGATTTTCAGGAAAGAGAAAGGAGAAGTCTGGAGAGGCTCTACTTGACCTTTGCACTCTCTCTCACGCAGTCCTCCTGTAATACACTCTTTTCTTTCACACGCCGTCTCCTCCTCCTCCTCCTGTGTTATGTATGAAGCGAGGCCTCTGCTGACATGTGGCCAGACACACAAAGCGTCATTTAGCACCGGGTCATTTGTCCCATCAAAGCATTCCTTGACGCACGGAGGGAGGCTCCCTGTAATCTGTCAGAGTGAAATGTAAACAGGCGACGTGGAGCAGCGGGGATCAGCAGGCCCCCTGCTGTCAAATCGGCTCCGACCCTAGAAACCCTGACATGCTCTCCGTTAACAAAAAACACGTATCTGAATGAATGAAAGCTGATCTGGCTTTGTGTTGTGACGGTAAGATAGAAAGGAAGAGTTTGATCCCAAAACACTCAATATATCATTATCTTTAGCAGCCATCCCCAGGGCGTCAAACACCAACGCTTTGTCACGGCCATCAACTCCGATACCACCTCACAAGGCACCCTTTAGTGCCGGTATGAGACGCACCGGGCTTTCTATCAACGACAATGTAAACCCATCCGCGTCAATATTAAACACTCAGAGAAAGTGCTGTAGTGACGCTGCTTAAAGAGCGAAGAGACTCACCGGGCACGCTTTAGGGTCCGACAAACACAAGGCTTTCATCCAGGACGCCGCTGCTCACGTCCCGTGCGTTAAGTTTCACTTTCACTTTGCAATGAGCTGATCGTTGGTGTTCAAGGTGCTTTATTTGTCATTTGTCGATTCCAGCAAAGTCAGTCATCGGTAATGAAAATCTCTTGTCTCAGGTTCCTTCAACATTGCTCGTAAAATATGTATATTAAAAATGGGAAATCACACAAGTAAAAGTAAAAGCAAAATGATAATCTAAGGCAGAAGTAAATATAAAATAGTTATGTAAATGTACATTTTTAATTGAATTGAAGAGTATTTCAGATGGGAAAACTGAATGCAGATATCCCCGTGTTCACAACATCCAGTCACATTTTCACTGTACAGACGTAGTAGTTTGAAGCCCAACCGTTATGGTTTCCTAAACATAACTATAGTGGTTTTGTTATCTAATCCTAAACAAGAGTTTATGTTTGATTCACAGCGTTAATCACGTGTTTACTGCGACCGAGAAGTGACGCTGAGGGGTCTGACGAAGCGTCAGTATGTGACAAGATGGGATGAGATGTGTTGCAGCAACCTGAGTTAGAAGTGCGTTTTGTAAAAAATTAAGGCTGTTATAATCAGAATTTTTTGTGTTTTTGTGAACATCATCATGAGGATGCATTTTAGATTTTTTTAAGTACATAAACTAAGTAAAATACATACAGAAAACAGCGTGCAGAAAACAGCGTTCAGAAAACAGCGTTCAGAAAACAGCGTACGGAAAACAGCGTACGGAAAACAGCGTACAGAAAACAGCGTTCAGAAAACAGCGTTCAGAAAACAGCGTACGGAAAACAGCGTACGGAAAACAGCGTACAGAAAACAGCGTTCAGAAAACAGCGTTCAGAAAACAGCGTACAGAAAACAGCGTTCAGAAAACAGCGTTCAGAAAACAGCGTGCAGAAAACAGCGTTCAGAAAACAGCGTTCAGAAAACAGCGTGCAGAAAACAGCGTTCAGAAAACAGCGTGCAGAAAACAGCGTTCAGAAAACAGCGTACAGAAAACAGCGTTCAGAAAACAGCGTGCAGAAAACAGCGTACAGAAAACAGCGTTCAGAAAACAGCGTTCAGAAAACAGCGTACAGAAAACAGCGTTCAGAAAACAGCGTTCAGAAAACAGCGTTCAGAAAACAGCGTACGGAAAACAGCGTACGGAAAACAGCGTACAGAAAACAGCGTTCAGAAAACAGCGTTCAGAAAACAGCGTACAGAAAACAGCGTTCAGAAAACAGCGTTCAGAAAACAGCGTGCAGAAAACAGCGTTCAGAAAACAGCGTTCAGAAAACAGCGTGCAGAAAACAGCGTTCAGAAAACAGCGTGCAGAAAACAGCGTTCAGAAAACAGCGTACAGAAAACAGCGTTCAGAAAACAGCGTGCAGAAAACAGCGTACAGAAAACAGCGTTCAGAAAACAGCGTTCAGAAAACAGCGTACAGAAAACAGCGTTCAGAAAACAGCGTTCAGAAAACAGCGTTCAGAAAACAGCGTACGGAAAACAGCGTACGGAAAACAGCGTACAGAAAACAGCGTTCAGAAAACAGCGTTCAGAAAACAGCGTACAGAAAACAGCGTTCAGAAAACAGCGTTCAGAAAACAGCGTGCAGAAAACAGCGTTCAGAAAACAGCGTTCAGAAAACAGCGTGCAGAAAACAGCGTTCAGAAAACAGCGTGCAGAAAACAGCGTTCAGAAAACAGCGTACAGAAAACAGCGTTCAGAAAACAGCGTACAGAAAACAGCGTTCAGAAAACAGCGTTCAGAAAACAGCGTGCAGAAAACAGCGTTCAGAAAACAGCGTACGGAAACACCATAACAGAATTTTGTTGCAAAGTAGATGATATGTGACATCAGAGCTGAACAAATTCAATACCTTTCCTGTGATTTAAGAACAAACTCAAACCACAGAGCAGATATTCAATTGTTCAATGTTTTTATATTTTATATTGAGGTGAGATTGTGGGTTGACTAAAAGAGCAGATCCTGGTGAATGTTTATAACTATATCAAAAGTGCTCAATAGAAACACTGGTTCTGTGTTATTGTATATTCTTCTACATCTCTCTCCATCCAGCCCCCTTCAAACAAACAAAAATAATAAATCCACAATCTCCCTGGCAGCTTAAAACCCTGAGCGACATATAAACGGATACAATATCAATTTCCTGTTATTACATCCATATCTTCTTCTGAGATTAAATTAATCTGCCTCATATTGTGTTTCCCTCCGCAGAGCTGCTTCCACTGCTTACAACCAGGAGGGGTGTGTGTGTGTGTGTGTGTGTGTGGAGGAGGGGGTATTGATTCCTGATGGATGGTAGGTGTTTTATTTCCTCTCAACATGTGAAAAAGACCCCCGGGCCTGCAGCACTACGAGGTTAACACTCACTTATTAATGTGACACGGCCAGGAAGTGGAAGCCTCATCCTCATTAGCACTAACCTGACGGGCTGAACTCTGATACTATAGTATACTACTATATACATTACACTACTACTAGTACTATATATTGATACTATAGTATACTACTATATACATTACACTACTACTAGTACTATATATTGATACTATAGTTTACTACTATATACATTACACTACTACTAGTGCTATATATTGATACCATAGTATACTACTATATACATTACACTACTACTAGTGCTATATATTGATACTATAGTGTACTACTATATACATTACACTACTACTAGTGCTATATATTGATACTATAGTATACTACTATATACATTACACTACTACTAGTACTATATATTGATACTATAGTATACTACTATATACATTACACTACTACTAGTACTATATATTGATACTATAGTATACTACTATATACATTACACTACTACTAGTGCTATATATTGATACTATAGTATACTACTATATACATTACACTACTACTAGTACTATGTATTGATACTATAGTATACTACTATATACATTACACTACTACTAGTGCTATATATTGATACTATAGTGTACTACTATATACATTACACTACTACTAGTGCTATATATTGATACTATAGTGTACTACTATATACATTACACTACTACTAGTACTATATATTGATACTATAGTGTAAACGTAGTGTTTTCATCCTAAAGATTTTAATTTATTTTGCCAGTTAGGCAGCTGTTTGATTAAAGTAAAGATATCTCATTCTTATTATTATTCCTATATATGTATCTGTATAAGAATAATGTATAATTATCACATTTTATATTGTATTTCAAATGCATGGTCAGATGCTGGGTATTGTGTATATATATATACAATGACACATTTATTGTTTGTTTTTTTTCATTGATTTGATTTTGTGCAGTTTCATATATGCGCAAATAAGTAGATAAAAAAAATAAAAATAAAAACGTAACCGGATGTACAGAGATTAGCCTTCAAAATAAAACAAACGTCTCAATGTGTTTCGAATGTATCGCTTTAAATGAGGAAACAAGCAACTGTGGTTTTATTTAATGTGGATTCATTAAAAAAGAGCACATATATGTCTATCTATGTTTCTATTAGCTACTTCTGCTCTTCAGTAAAGATTTTATTTTACAAACCACGACCGGAAGTCGTTTTGAACGTCGGTTACATCATCATCCATCCACAGTGAAACATTTTACAGAAGTTAAAGAGTGACATATACAGTAGATGTAAATTGTTCCTTCTGTGAATCACATGCTGAAACTTGCTCTCATTTATTCAGCTCCTGTAAATTTACATGTGAATTGTGGAAAGATGTCAATAATTTTATACTTGTTAACATTTTCTCAGATTTTGCACTGTACTATATAAAATATTATATTTGGTTGCTATGGTTACAGTGACAAAGACAGTAATGCATTTGTTCTTATTAATTTAATTTTAATTCTTGCGAAGTTCCACATTCACAAGTGTTTAATTTACCAAAAAAATGTCTTTGTATTTATGAAATAAATGGAATTATATCTGTCAACAATTTCTTCCTCACAAAACCAAAAAAAGCAATAAAAACAATGAATGTATAATATATATCTTTAAAGTGAAATTATTGTCATACTCTCACGTGGTCTTTTTTATTATTATCTACTTATTTATTTATTTTTATTGTGTTTTTTATTATTATTTTATGTTTGTTTTGTTTCATTTCTGTTGTCCTTTTATGTTTGTCACAGCTCTGTGTTTATGTTTTCACCATGCTTCTTTTGTATGTATATGTTTTTAATGTTTTCTGCTGTTACTATAAATACTGTTTTGAAATAAAAAAAAAAAATGAAAAAAAAACACACACAAAAAAAAAATATATCATCCATCCAGAGGAACAAAACTCTCATCAGTCATACTACCAGAGAACAGCTGAACTACTCTGCTGTTAACTCCGTTTGTTTAGGAGGAACAGCTCCAATGTCTGTTCTGACTCAATCCAGACGGTCTCTCAGAGCTCTACTCTCACCTTTACCTGTTCACCTGAGGAGCAAGAGGTGCTGTGATGGCTAGCAGCAGGCTAGCACTAGATTAGCATTAGGCTAGCACTAGGTTAGCATCAGGCTAGCAGCAGGCTAGCACTAGGTTTAGCATCAGGCTAGCACTAGGTTAGCATCAGGCTAGGAGCAGGCTAACTAGCATCACGATACCATCAGGCTAACTAGCATCAACACTAGCATCAGGCTAACTAGCATCACGTTAGCATCAGGCTAACTAGCATCACGCTAGCATCAGGCTAACTAGCACTAGGCTAGCATCAGGCTAACTAGCATCAGCACTAGTATCAGCACTAGCATCAGGCGAACTAGCACCAGGCTAACTAGCACTAGGCTAGCAGCAGGCTAACTAGCATCAGGCTAACTAGCACCAGGCTAGCAGCAGGCTAACTAGCATCAGCACTAGCATCAGCACTAGCATCAGGCGAACTAGCACCAGGCTAACTAGCACTAGGCTAGCAGCAGGCTAACTAGCATCAGGCTAACTAGCACTAGGCTAGCAGCAGGCTAACTAGCATCAGGCTAACTAGCATCAGCCTAGCCCCGTCAGAGCAGCAGCACTAGCAGTGTGTGTGTCTGGTTGGTGTCGGTACTGCTGCTGCTGCTGCTGCTGCAGAGAGTCATCAGCTCTGCTGCTAGTTTAGTGTTGTAGACTCAGTTCTCCAGTTCTCTCCATCTCTCGATGAGGACACTATACTGATACTGCGCCGGACATCACAGCGAGGTGATAAGGTGAGTGTCATCACACAGGTAACCTGGTTTAACTCGTGTTAGTTTAAACGGTTTAACTCGTGTTAGCATCGCAGCTGAATCCTCCCGGTTAACGGAGCGCAGCGGCTCCGGCTACTCCCTGGATTCACTCTGGATCACACACATTCCTCAGAATATTCCATGTTTACTAAATGTTCTAGTCTCTAGTGGTGTCTCTCTGTTCCTGCTTCTGTAGACCTCATAGTTAATACGACTTATTGTGATGTAAACTCACCGCTTCTCTGTTAATGTTTTAATGACACACATTCATATTTTATATTATCAAACATCCACAGTTAGCTTGTTACTGCAGTAACTAGCCTCCACCCGGCAGCAGAAGAGTCCACACATTCTCTCACATCCACGAAGTGTTCTGTTCTGTTAGATAAACTGGGTTGAGTTAACTCTTCTGCTGCTACAGACTGTGACAGAGGAGATGTAGTGTTGTTAAAGGTTGAATGGCTTTTCAATCAGCTGAGTTATAGTCTTTTATATGCTGATGTGTGTGTGTATATGTTTATATATGTGCATATGTAACTGTATGAATATGTATACGC
>CAKALG010039597.1:0-19660 GCA_916700815.1 Helicolenus hilgendorfi
AAGACCAGCAACGGGGCGCGTTCGGGCAGCTCTGGAGACCTGCGATCCCCCAACCCCTTTAGTGGAGACACTAACCCCTTCATCTCCAACTACAAAGCCAGGTAGTCCCTTTTATGTTTGCTTTGTGTGGTTCATCAAAATTAGAACACACCACCCAATTCTCCTTCAGTACATCATTTATTCATCTCATTAAATGTTAGTAGGTAGTGTTCTGGTTTCATTATAAACAATATATAAATGATTATAAATACAAAAACATAGAATATTAAAGCCACCTTTCAGAAAGTAGTTTAGCAAGAACAATCTTTCATATTAACGGCCTATGTAGAAGAAGCCCTCCTCACGTAGAGAAGACAGGTGATATATGACAAAAGTAGTGTTGCTAATGAAATCACTTTGTTTAAAGGTTCTGTCTGTTAACAGCAAAACATTTAGTTCGCACAACATCTTCCATATCCTCTCACAATCCCAAAACGTGACCTCGCTACCCCATGGGTCAACCACCGCTGTACTACAGGATATTGTTTACAGCATTCCCATAAAGTTTCAAATACCTTCTTGATTGAAATCTACTATCTGATAGACCCCCCTTCTCTCTCTCTCTCTCATTCTGTTGTAGTTACATGTTGTTGGTTACATCTATTTCCTGTGTTGCTTAAAGAGTTGGTGAGCTGTGTGGCTAAGTTCTGGTTTATCAGAGTGGAAGGTGTCATTAGTGGCTCTTTAGAGAGCCTGTGCTTGATAACGGAGCCCTGTGAGCTATAGTAATGAGATCCTCTGCAGAGATAGACCACCCAATTAACCACTTATCTCTGTAGGCACTAGTCCATCATCTTTACTGCTGCCTTTGTCGCGCAGGAGCTCAGTGGTCATTTATAATGTGGTGCAGGAATACAAAAAGGTGGTTTATGAACGTATTCACAGGTGTAGCAAAAAATATGTATGTTTTATTTCTTGATAAGTCACTCTCAATAGAGTGCATGAATGAGTCCTAAATGAGTACACTTGCGGTTCCCTCGTCTGAAAGTCAATGTTGTTTTTTTCTATTTCTTTAGTTACATGAGTGAATAAAAGGTCTGTGGTTAACACAAGCTTAGATTTTAACATTTTGTTCTACAACATAAAATAAGTCAGTATATATCCCACTCGTGAATTTTGAAGCTTTTACATGTCTTAAAAAATGTGGTTGCTAAAAATGAGATTACTAAATACCATCACGCCGAACACTAGTCCGTCTTTAACTTAGTGCTGGTGATGTGAAGTCATGCAGTCATGGTGTAGTTTGTTTATAGCATAACGCTTTTTACTTCTGGCGATTGAATTTACGCTGCAAAAATCATAAAGAGGTGTTCATCTGTGAAGATTATCTTGCTGAACAAAACATGTAAGTATTATAAATGTTTGACACGGAGCTTATTTTCTGCAACAATCTAAAACCCAATGAAAAAATCCCTTTGGTTTTTTTGTCGAGGGAACTAGTGTGATGCTAACTTCCTGGTTGGCCTACAAAAATACATCATCCCTGCAGTACTCTATATCCAAATTTGCTTTATCAGCTCAGGGATGGACACCTTAGAGCTTCTGTATTAGTAGAGTGGTGATAATTATGCCAAAGTATTCACTGTAACGCCTCCATATGAATACTCACTGTCCCTTTTGATTGCTTCGCAGTGATAAAAAGTCAACAGGAAATGAAGACATCACATTGGGCCATAAGAAGAAGGACATCTATGGCAAGAAAAAGGTAAGAAAGACAGCTTGTAAAAGCAAATGATCCATCAGGTGAAATTGTCACTTTCACCTGACAAAGATTGAGATGGAAGAAAGAGAAGAAATGACCGCAGCAGTTGCAACTGTGTCGCTACTTTCTGTGTCGTGCAGATTTTTAATTGAGGACTTTAACTTTAATTTGACACAGCAGCTGGTGACACTGATCTCTGAGGCCTCTGTACAATTCAGATGTGCCATTCAACTAATTAACAGCTGCACACATCGGTCATCATGTCTGATCTGATCATAATTTGAAGTGGTGTGAAATTTCGGTCTGTAAGGTCATTCGTAGTGGTGTGTTGCACTTATTCTGTAATTGGAGTTTTTTTTTTGTGAGAAAAGGCACAGAAATGTCATTTGTTTTTCTTTTTAATGATTATTGCATTATTTATTCTTCACTTTTTACACTTTGTAGCTTGTATTTAGTTTAAATTCTTTGGATTTCCAATTTGAAAAAAAGAAAAAAACACATCAAATTTGCAGACTATTACGCAGCAAAACTGGTATTTATGAGGGAGCAGTGGGAGCAGTAGCTAAAGTGATGCCTAAATGAGAAAGAGAATGCTGATAATAGCTTTCCTCACCTTTCTTTGTGGGTGTTGAGGGCTGTCGGTATCCACACATGTGCCCCCGTGCATGCCGCAGTGCTTTGCAGAAATGGCAGCTCCCATTTCCTCCGCTTCAAGGCCCTAATTAACCACACACAGGGGGGAGGGAGAGGAGAGGGGGGGCAGCGAGAGATTTCAAAGGACTGAGCTTTTAGATTCTCAAAGCTTAGCTCATTAGAAACTGTAATGACACAACTGGAGAATGCCAAGTGTGCGCCTTATCTTCTCCTCACTACTGATCGCAGAAAAATGGTCATCATTACTTTGCCAATTCATGGTCCTTTCCAGGGCTTTGTCACCAGCCACTGAAGCTCCTGATTATTATGCTGTGTGTGTGCGTGTGTGTGTGTGTGTGTGTGTGTGAGAGAGAGAGAGAAAGTGCACGTTTACATGCTTGTATGTGAAACCAACATCCATATGGTTGTCAGTTCTCTTATTCCCTCCTGGATGCAGTATCTTTCAGTGAGATGCCTATTATTGTGTGTGAGGAATAGGTCACCGAGCTCTGTTCTTGAAACCCTCCTTACATTGGACATCTAATCTCAGTGGCAAATATTTCATTTTGGTTTGTGTCGGCCCACAGTAGCCTCTGTGCCGTTAGACGCGATAAGATACCTGGTAAGCAGTCCCGCTCCAGGTCTTTCTGCATTGTCTTTGCCCAGCAGTGGAGGCTTGAATGGTGCATGGGAGTGGAAGCTGATAAGTGTGGTATTTTAAACAGGGCGAAGGCTTTGCTGCTCTATCCGTTCGGGGGAGGATGCCCAGCACTGAAGCGATAAAGTGGTCCCTCATTAAAAACGATTACAGCTCCTCTCGTACCCGCGCAATATGATCTGCACATACCGTACCACGCTGCTCCGTCCAAATAGGTTGTCCTCAAAGAGCAACGCTGGGCTTGGGTTGCATCCTTATTTTGCTATTTATTAGCCTGACCTTTAATTGCAGAAATATGCAGCCTGGCATTTCCCTGACAAAACAAAGATCCCACTTTTTGGGACATCTTTTATTGTTAAGTTCTGGCAGGCTTGTTAGAGTTTTTGCCTCTCAAGTTGGAGAGGTCATGCTTTAAGAAACTAAAAGAAAAAGGAGAACAACTTTCTCAAGATGTTCGCTGCTTGCTGTAGTGTCAAAGTTAAGTCTCATTAGAGCCGTTAAACTGCTCTTGATTCTCATTATAAACACTGTTGCACAGTATTGGTTCGTAACATCTGCCATTGACATGTCCCTCAAGAAGAGTCTCATCTTAACAACTCTCAATTAGCCTTTATTAGCAACAGAGAACACGAGATAAACACATGACAGTTTATGTCACGTTAGGCCAACACGTCTAATTAGTCTATTTTCTCAGTCGCATTGTGAGCGAACTTAAAGGGTATCTTTACTCTTGCCTCTGTTATCAGATGCCGACATTTCACAGAAGATCATTCAACCATTTTAGTCTATTTTTACAAAGAATAACTATGCAAAATATGGTGATTACGGAGTGTCAATCTGCTGGGGTTAAATTGAGCATTTACTATTTTTCAGGAGGTGAAACAGGAAAGCGTGGCCTCCTATAGCAACCTATCCTTTGAGGAAGTTGTGCAGGAACTCATCAAGCAGAAAGAAGTGGTGAAAAAGAAAGACGCCCACATCCGGGAGCTGGAAAACTACATCGATAACCTGCTGGTGCGCGTCATGGAGGAGACGCCGAGCATTCTACGGACGCCCTATGAGCCCAAAAAGAAGGCGGGTAAACTTGGTAAAAAAAAGTAGGAATTAAAAAGACGCAGGATGAAACGGTACTAATGAAGGTTTAGCTGTAGCTCATTCATCAATATTGTGGTAAAATAAGTGGGAACAAACGGCATTGATCAAAATTTATGATTTATTTGTCTTTGCTTTAGAACATTTTATGTTGATGTAGTTTTTATATACCTTTTTTCAATGTTTAGTACACACAGGTATTTTGCCCTCTTAGTTTGGCATTCCTATATTTACATTTTAAAATTACTTTATGAATACTTGTTGCGGTGCATTTTTAGGTACTTAAACAGGAGAAGAGACATTCATCGATTGATTCAAGTCAAATCAAAGATTAGGTTTGTTGTCTGCACTTGTGAACCCACAGAGGTCTGTTGCACATACAGCTGTGATCATCCCCTCAGAAGCACTTAAAGGGTAACATTGGTATTTTTCAACCTGGTTAGTTTCCCATGTTTTTGTGTCTAAGTGACTAATGGGGACAACAATTTCTGAAATTGGTCCAATATTGAGGGACAAAGCTGTAACCGACAGCCGTGAAATGAACTGTGAGGGCAAGTGAGCAGCGTCAATGTAACGTTACGTCCACTAAAAGTGTTTGTTTTTGCCACTGACAGGCTCAGATTGTTATTATAAGTGTCTGACAAGAAGTGGTGCAACGGTTCAACAAACCCACGGTTCGGTTTGCATTGTGGTTTTTGGATCAAGGCTTCGGTTTGGTTCGTTTTTCACATTAGGGAGAAAAAAAACAACCATTTCCAATGTGTTCAAGCTCCAAAATCTGTAAATTGATAGATTGATTGATAGTAATGAAAGAAATTACTGTATATTAAGATATACTGATTTTATACATGACATAGTCGACTTGATGGTCAAGCAGGCCTATGTTCAGATAATTGCCTCTTCTATGGCATCTCATCAAATAATTAGCAGGGTTAGGGCTTAATATTTAATATTGGTGCAACGGTTCAACAAGTCCATGGTTAGATTTGCATCTTCACTGACAACATTATGGAAAGGACTCTACAGAGAAATACTTTTTTTTTTCCTTGCCTTTCTCTTGATCCAGTCTGTCTGTTATTGTGTCCAAGTCCCGCTCAAGGAGAAGTCTGAATATCCGTATACTCTGGCTCAAATAAATATGGGCGGACATCAAATTCAAAGACCTCGTCCACATTATGGAAATCATCTAAATATTCAGCCACGACCCTGAAAATCTTTTAGACAAAACTAAGTTACGCTTTTCTGTACTCCCAACACAACAAACTGTCGCGTTTCCACCATTGATGAATTCCACTATTCCACCATTGTCTTCCAGCAACACGTCATCTCGCTCAGACTTCTCCTTGAGTGAGACGCTTTCCATAATGTTGTCAGACATGTATAATAACAATCAGAGCCTGTCATGGCAAAAACAAGCACTTTTAGTGGACATAAATGACGGTGCCAGCTTGCCCCAATAGGTTTACATTGCAGCCTGTGAGCGGCTGCCGTCTACAGTGCTCTCCCTCAATACTGGACCTATTAGTCAGTTAGACAGAAAAACCTGGGGGAAATAGGGTCCAGGTTGAAAAAATACCAAAGTTACCCTTTAAGGTGCAAATGCAGATCCATGTTTACCAGATGGTGTAGTTGCAGTTGTGTGCTGAAAGATGGCCAAGTGGTTGATAAGTTGAAGCTGTAGTTGCCGTGTTTACACTCAAGCACAAGTCTCAAACTTGCCACCTAGGTAACGAAACACAGTCAGCGAAGGCAGCATCAGTTTTGTTCTTCTGTGCTACAGATGTGGATGAACTCTGCTCTCCTATAATAGTCTGAATGATTCATGGGTATTCTTAGAAAGACTGGTGGAGAGTTACGGTAAGAAGTTGCTGGACCAGTATCTGGGAGTCTGGTTTCTCTCTAGCTTACTGAGTCATGCATTAAAAAAAAAAAAAGAACAAACATACATTGCTGTTATCAGTTACTGACTTTTACATTCTCTATTTTATTTGTGATGACTATCATTTAAGTTTCTTGGACCGAGGGTCTCACAGTCACTCGCTGAAGGTGATCATTTTACTGACTTTAAGTGCAATAATCATAACTTGCTTTATATTCTGCTGGTTCTTGTTTACATTTTAATCACATCTTTGAGTCAAACTCATCTCTTAATATTGATTTGATTTCACTGGAAAAGAGTTGTCTGTTGCAGCCTCCACGGGTTGACCAGCCTTCATCTCCTTCAAATACACTTTTTGCTGAAGATTGTATTAATGGTACAAAGCTGCACATGTGGATATATGCTGAACAATGTTTATTTATAAATGTTTCACAGCTCATTTACATATGACCATTATTTTAATGTATTTATAAGGTACTTTATGGTAAAAACGCTACTGTATCCCAATACCCCCTCCCTCACCACCCTTTCTACTGTAGTATACACGTATGAAGGTCTCACTAGTACAGTTTTTATATGTAATTCTGTTTACTAGTCACTAATTAATTATGTACCGTGCCTCAGTATATATCAGCTAATGTTTTTATTTCTTTTTGGATTATCAATACAGTCCAAATACTAACATTCATATACAGTAAGATAAAAGTGTCTCACCAGTTCACGGAGTACTAATGATCATCAGTTCATAACTGTTCGAGGTAAACAGCCAATGAGTGTCATTCAGGTCACTAATAATAACTGTTTGACAGCTTGTGTCAGAAGCTAACTGTCCTCATTTCACAGTTTTTGTGTCATTGCATATGTCGCCTCAATCTGTGATGCTAATGTCATAACAACATATGTTGTTTCCATGTTAAACTCCTTAAAGGAACAGTGTGTAACATTTCGGGGGCTCTATTAGCGGAAAATTAATATAATATTCATGTGTTCATTAGTGTACAACCACCTGAAACTAAGAATTGTTGTGTTTTCGTTAGCTTAGAATGAGCCCTTTATATCTACATAGGGAGCGGGTCCTCTTCACGGAGTCCACCATGTTTCTCCACCATTCTTCTACAGTAGCCCAGAAGGGACAAACCAAACACTGGCTCTAGAGACAGCCTTTCGCGTTTTTACATTACATAACGTGAGCTGCAGAGTGCAAAACCGGGGTACCGCCAGCCGCTGTCTGACTTCCGTTGCTCCTAAAGTAGTATTACAGTGGAAACTGCTTATAGTGGTTACATATAGTGGTTGGTCATGGTTACAGTGATCAACTGCTCATATGGATCAAAAAGCTTGGGACAGAATCATTCCTATGCAAATGCTGTTTAAAGTAATCAAGTAGTTCGCTTACAGGCTTGCGAGGCGAACGGCGTTACCACAGTTTTGCACTCAGCGGCTCACGTTACCTCAGTCTTGGAAAGGGAGGAGTGAGCAGAGGGGTACTCAGTTGGTTGCAATCTGCAACCACACCACTAGATGCAACCAAATCCTACACACTGGACCTTTAATTAGTCGTGTCTAGAAGGTAACCTGCAAGTTGCGAAAATGTGCTAAAACTCTTGCGAGACCCGACGACCTATCCTAACCTTAACAATTTGAGGTCAATGCCTAACCTTAACCATGTCGCGAGAGTTTCTTAACTTGTGGGTTACCTTCTAGACACGACCCCTTTAATTCTATGAATTTATCAGTTTCTACTGAACAGATGCTGAGTGCGCTCCGGGGGAGCTGTTCGATCGCACTGCTGGTACTAAAACGAACTTGAAGGTTAATCTCAGAAAGAGGCCACGTTTTTAATCACCTGTGCTTGAGCTAGATGTTCAACAATAGTATAATAGGTTTACATTTTCTAATCGTTTATTCCTACGTAATGGAACGCAGCTTCATGTACAGTGTTAAACACGCTTTGTAATATAGTGACCATCAATGTTGCACGCCATTTTTAGTAATCGATCACACCTCTTTATCAGATGATAATCCACTTTGTCCTTTTGCTGGTATTATTTCTAGTATCTATTTTGTAATTACTTTCCAGTCTTATACACTATTTGACCTTTACACTGTATGATACCAAATCACAGCTGAGTGCTACACTGTATCTATAGAATGTCGACAGTCAAAAACACTTAATTTAAGTTTTCCATGAATGTTAACACCACTCAGAAACACAGCTCGTCATGTACAGTATGTGCTAATTATTTATGCTGCTGCAAATTCATCTGAAGGCATGTGATCTCTTTTTGGACTCAAAGCCAAAATCTGTTAATGAATGTACTCTGGCCGGCTTAGAAATACATGATTCTGACATGTATGATGATATACAGTACACTAACAAGGCCATTGAACCTTGCTTGCCTTTAAAGTATTTGGTGATTCCAAAGAGATCATTTCATATGAGTGATTCCCCCTCTTCCTTCTCTCTATTAGTCAATCTTCATTATGGTTATTGTCGGGTTATATGGTTTTGTGTGATGATGTGACAGATGTTGGGTAAATTCCTTTGCATTGGTTATTTGATCTGCATATATTTTGTAAAGCCAAACATGTTTGAATCAGTTCTTTAATGATGAGTATTATGTGATACTAATTAAGAAGATATGTGGATAAGAATCTGTTTTCCATTAGGGAAAAGCGTCTCACTGATTGCCTTCCTACATGTGCTGAAGTGTAAACTCTCTGACTCCTCGTGTTACAGGCTTTACCAACTGCTCTAACTAGTCCGTAATGGTAGTTAGACAGTTGTTCACGGACCTTGCCGAGCTCTTAATACTTCCATTGTACATACTGTATAGTCACTTTGTATTATCACTTCACCTCCTTTGACTTTTTGCACATTTTGTTGTGCTGTAAAATGTTTGAAAATGTGCTTCCTGGGGTTTTATTCAGCTAAATGAAATTTCAAAAGTGGGAATAAAAGTGTAAAACTAAAGCAAAGCAGTCACCAACCATCTTTCATTTGAGCTGAACTGACATTGGATAAATTTAGTTGTAATACTCAGGCTTCATAATAGTTTATAGACATTTTCTCTTGCTAGCAAAGCAAAGGCGTTTGGTGTAGTCTCCACTTCCTCCCACTATGCAAAAGTGAAGCCAAAATATCCCAATACTTGAGCTGCCATCTTGAGATTTAGATTTCATTTGGAGTCAGAGTCTGCACAGTAGTGATCGGGCGGTGGAGCCGCGGTATCGAGGTCACAAGCGGGAACCAATCACGAGCCAAGCATGGTCGCAGCTTGTCAGCGAGAGAGAGTCCTAGCTGTCAATCTTGACGTCCCATCCCCTTTTTATAGCATCAAATAACTAATTAAAACCAAACTTATGAGAAAAATGAACACTTGAACATACTGTACATCAGCATGATAAGAACTACATAAAATGACAGAAACCATCTTTGGGAAAAATGTATTTGACGTGTACTTTGACTTATTAGTTTGACCCATGCCCCATCCACTAACATGGAGGGGGCGGGATTTATGACTTATACTGCAGCCAGCCACCAGGGGGGTCGAGGTGTTTTGGCTTCACTTTTGTGCAGCTGTCATGTCGTCGATCTTTATATACCTATGGTTGTACACTGAGTATGGAACAGGTGATTTACACTCAGGTCTACAAAGTGCCCTAAAGCGCCGTTGCTTTGCTTGAATGATGAAAAAAGCAAACGATAAGGTCTTAATAAATAAATGTTGAACACATTTGGACCCCGAGGTTATTTAGTTCAAATGAAAATTGAGGGGTGCGTAGTTCAAATTAATTAATTTTGCCTGTCATTTCGTCTTTCAGCTTGATTGCTACATTTGCTTTTATGCTTTAATATAATTTGGTGCTTTGGAAGATGTCAGACTTAAACACAAATCTAAATGAAAAGCATTTTCAAATCATTTTCTAGCACAGCATTGTAAAGAGGTGCATTGCAAAAAAAAAAAGAAAAACCCTGCATCATTATTATACTTGCCTCTTTGCATAATATTTGTCATCCAATTAATGCCAGTGTTTGAATATGCAAAGCACTCAGAATGCTTGGAGGCAAAAATTTCCTATAAAATTTGGCCATGGCCTGTGTCGTAATTTAAATTTATATAGATTGTTTTGCACATGCATTGAAGTATGTTTTGTGTCGTAGGTGAATGTCCACCCCATTAAAAAGAAAACAGTGCAAACATATGGGGGATTTTTGTTCCATATTGACGAAGCATGCATTGAACCTTTTGATGAAGATGACATGAAGCTCAAGTCGGATCTCACAATCCTTCTCTGGCAGTCTTTTAAGTCTTCTGCTGATAATGTGATGCTGCTTGCCATAGGCCACATACAGCTGCCAGACACTAAGACTTAAGCTGCCGCTAAATCCCCTGACGGTGCTTGTAATGTGGCACACAGTTTTGAAGGAAATGATGACTGTGTTTATAAAGATCTCGCCAGTTAGCATTGAGTTTACAGAATTGTATGGTGCAGAGAGGTGCCAACACAATTAAACATCATTTGAGTTTAGTGCCCCAACATGGTGGAGACCTAAACTGACATTTTGATACTAACATGTTGGTCTACACCTGAAGGTAGTCAATGTGTAGTACATGCCTTGTAATGTAATGAGATAAAGTGTGTTTGGATTCTTGTCATTTCTGCATGTCAATCACATGTTTTGATCGTGTAACACTTTATATTCTTGCCAAATCATCTGGCATTTTCCTGATCTAGAAACCCGTGATTCCACTAGATTGGGTTCATTTTCATCACACTACCTTATTGTAATGTATTTAACTCACAATTGTACAGTGTGTACGTTGGATAACAAATGTTAAGAAGGTAGATGAGCTTTTCTTTGTGTGTTTATTTTCACACGATAGCCAATATGCAAGACTTTCATACCTGGATGTGTGGGGACAAGAATGTATGGCTTTTTTATTATTATTATTGTAGTTAACTGGAAAACACATTGGGGTCTAGAAGATGTATGTATTATTCTAACAGTATAATGCTGTTAATGATGTATATAAAGTGCCAACACAATTCATAACAATTTGGTGATGCATTTCTTAAAATGTACCCATTCTCCATGTACCACAGTTTCAAACACTCATTTTTAGATATTATCACCACCTTCATTATAATCAAATTCCAATGTCCTTTTCAATAAACTCACTGTAAATGAAAACTGGTGCTATAGTGTGTGTTTTTTAACGCTTGTAAAGAAATTTTAACCACAATTAAAGTAGAATTTTATAATATCCTTTGTTTTTTCCCCCTATATACACATTTCTTTATTCTAATAGATCTTTACTTATTGTACAATACATTTTTCATTTGTATTTCACACTTGCTTCGGCAATGTAAGCGTATATTTCCCATGCCAATATAGCCCCCTTTTTTTAAAAATAATATTTCTATTTAAGAAAAAGAGCATTGTTTTAATACACAGCAGATCCGGTGAGTCAAACTGCAGCGTAAATCTAATGCAAAATCATCCATGAAGTGGATTTCTATGCAGCTGTTCCTTTCGTTTAACACCTGTCCTATCATTAAAAAACACTCTCAGTTAACTCTGATCTCACTGGCAGTTAAACCACGATTAGCGTTTTTAATTGTGCTGATTTGTGTCAAAGCTTTTGTTTTCTCCCTTCCTTAAAGCAGCTCTTCCTTTTGTTCTGGAGGAATTCCCATGCCTTCCTGGCCAAAGAGAGAAGTGGCATCGTTTGACAACTGAGTAGCAAGATTGCTTGTTAAATCTCCACTCTAATTTGCCTATGAGTGCAACAAGTCTGTGTGGAGTCTTTTGGGACAAGAAACACTTGTGTTGTTTACCGGCTGATGCTTTTGTGGGTCGGTTTGCTTCCCCGCCACGTAGCAGGTTAAAACATGACCTCTCTCCCCCGTCATCCCAATGTAGTAGTCCCTGAAGAGTCACCTCATTCACCTCGACACCGCAGCAGCTGCCACTGCACACCACGATGCATGTAACCACGGACACCAGCAAAGTACAAAATTACTTACAACATAATTCCTTGAATGAAGCAATCTTTGAGCACTACGGGTGACTGAAATAGTGACAAAACCACCTGTGCTTGTTAAATAACTAAGTTAAACTTTGCTTTTAACCCTCTGAAGCCCAAGCATTGATTTTATTGATGTATTTTTTTGCACATGCCGACTGACTATACTATTTCTTATGTATTTATTTGTTACAATCCTTGTCTTTTATATTGTTTTAGATTGTCTACTTACTTTTTCTGTCCTTTATGACAGTTTGCACATACGACACTGGTCACTAACCTCATAGCTGTCTTTATACAGTATCCTGTATTTATAGACTGTCTTTTAATGCATCATGTATGTGATGGGAAGTTGCAAACTCAATTTCGTTGTACCTGTACAATGACAATAAAGGAAATCTAATCTAATTTTTTTCTCCTTGTTAAACTGTCTGTAGCCTCTGATCAAGAAAATAATGAGTTTTTTTTTTTTCATTATTTGTTATTTGGAGGATTTCGTAAAAATGTTGAAAAATTGCAGCGGTCTTCACGGTTACAATTATTAATATTAACAAAGTCCATATATTAGGCATTGATGATTAAATAATATCAAAATATGTATCTTAAAATGTGTTTTATTGACAGGAAACTGATTGATACAGCACAATAAAAAGCAAATTAATTTAACCAGTAAAATCCCAGTTGATCAGCAGTTTCTGAAATACTCAAAACAGCCCATTTGGCACTAACAACCAGGCCACGTTAAAAACCACTTTAATCACCTTTTTTCTCCATTCGGATGCTCGGTTTGAACTTCAGCAGATGTCTGCTGTAAATGCCTAAATGCACTGAGTTGCTATCACGTAATTAGCTAACCCTTACCCTATACAGAATATATGAGATTAAGATAAAATAAGATAGAACTTTATTAATCCCGAAAGAAATTCTTGTACTAGAGATTGCTCAAAAATACAACAAAATTACAACAAGTTCAAGTGTATAGAATACAAGTGTATAAAAAGAAAAGTATTATACTAGCACCAGTGCCTAAAATAATAAAAATTAAGTAAGATACATTTAGTACAATGAGTAAATAACATAAGTAAAAATAAAAAAGGTAAAGTAAGCTAAAAAACTGAAAAATAAGTAATATTGCATGTGTTGAGAAAAGAAGTAATATTGCACATGTTGGACATTAATATTGCACACAATTAAATGAACCCTTATCATAAACCCTTAACTATTTTTGATACCATTAACAGGTCAAATACTTACTTGGAAAAAGGTTGAAATTAGTCCAAAAGAGAGAGCTGCTGGTCAGTGGGAGACAGCCATGATGTTTGAACTTGGAAAGTGGTCCGTCTTACAGTATTACTATTTCCTGCCCAGAACGTGGCGATGATACAGTTCAGAGTCTAGGATGTTGGTTTATGTAGTGTTTGTCTACATTCAGTCAGGAATAGGTACTACTAGACAGTTTCAAATAGATGTTGCAATCTTTCTGTGGGCGTCAGAGGCTAAATTTGAGTGTCAGTTACATTTACATGCAGCCATGCTCATGAAGTTAATTTCAAAATAATTCTGTCTGGTGACAAAATTGGCAGCATGCATCATGATTAATGTTTTATCTCCCCGTGTTAACTTATAGTCTGCCTCGGGAGACACCGAACACAAATAAAGTGTGTAATTGGGCTTTATGTAGGTGTCACCTGTTGTATTCATAAGCTAATTGGCACACTCATTGTCATCCTTACACATTCATCAACAGATCGAATTTCACAGATCCCAGCTTTTGTACGGCACGTGTCATCTGAGTGCCTGCTAGATTAAAGCCCATTAGTTCATTGTGCTTTATATCATATTGCTGTAATTTGAGGAAATATCCAACAAACGTGTTATGCAAGATTCTGTGGGCGCAGAGCGTGCCAGAGAGGGCCACCCACAGGTCACCTGCACTCCCCTTTAAATATGGATGGGCGTCATAGCAGGGATCAGTGTCACCCCCGCACGCGTCTGTGAATGGAAGTGCCTCAGGCAATCATGGAGAAACTTATATCAGGAGAAATTCAGCAGATGGATGAGGTGTTTTTAGGGGAAAAACCAGACCTATTTGGGCAGCTGGCCTGAACTTGTTGGATGATCGGGGGCCAGATGTCAAGGTTAACCCCTCAAACTCCCCAGGGTATCAGACCACACCCACTCCTCCAACGCAGGCACTCTTTGTTGGATAGTTAACTCATCTGAATAGGTGCTTGAGATAAATCAGGTGTCAAACGTGCTGCAGATCCCAGCGTTGTGCATTGTATTGACGGTATTGTCTTCCTCTGATAGCTGCCACGCGTCTGGTATCAGGTGAACAAAGCCAGATGACAACCAGAGAAAACAGGGAATCTGTCAACACTGAAGAGCAAACAAGGGTGACGGATACAGACTAGAACTCACATAGCTACAAAAGGGACGTCAATAAAACACATATCCTGTACATTAAAAATGTTTTTTTTTTTTATTATTTGTTATGTTAGTGACAACAGGATTGGAGTACATTTATACTTTGAAATGGGTAAGGATAATAAAAAACTTTTATTTTCTTTCACACACTGTCAGAGTTTTTATCAACAGCTCAGATAATACAAGGTCAGCTGACTCAGCAGTGAGTCATTGTTAATGAAGAATCATTGTTAATAAAGTTAATTTAAGTGTAGTGTTTGGAGAAAGCACCAAGAACAATCTTGTTTTCTCAAAGATGTTGTGGAATACATTTTGCATACAGTCTTTACATTTGTGTTATCCCATATCTGAACTTTAGATTTGTCATTGACAACATGACATACTTCTGTGACCAGGGTCTGAAATTAACCTTTTTCCTCACCTGCCACTGTGGCAGGTCACTAAACATTTCTACCGGCCACTCAATTTTTTTGTCTGCCACTTCTGAAATCTAAGTACCTTTTCAAATTGTAAACACCGAGTCAGTGGTACCAGACCGTGGAATTATGGAATATATCATGTAACCTTAATGCATGACTATATTTGTTAACACTTCATTTTACAGGTCCACAAATTTCATGGTAATTAGCTGATAATTAGCAAGTTACCTATTTGAAATTTCTTTGGAATTATTGCCAAATTACCCCAAATATTTACCTCAAAATGTATCGGAAAAATTACTTTATTGTAAACATTATTTAATGATTCTATACTAAAATAGCATATGATGGTTAAAATAGGGCCCTTAGGCTTGAGAAGCAGCTGCTCTTCATCGGAGGTGGAAAACCAAAACTAACACTTCTGATCAGGCACAAATCTCACCATTATTGTCTACACAGATGTAACCTGCTAGCTGATGTCATTAATGTCATGATTCAGGGAGTTTATTAAGACATTTTAAAGAAGTTATTTGCTAATTATTATCTATTTACCAGCAGACATGGAAATAAAGCATATCAATTAACTTTGTTGTTACCAGCTGTTGAGAAATAGTGGAATATAATTATTAAATAATGTTTATAATAAGGTGATTTTCAATACATTCTGAGGTTAATATTGGGGTGAGTTGGCAGTAATTACAAAGAAATTTCAAATAGGTTACTTGCTAATTATCACCTAATTACACTGACATTTGTGTACCTGTAAAATGAAGTGTTATCATATATTTAATTTAGGTTTTATAATTGCTTTTTAAAAATAATATTTCTTAATATAAGGAAAACCTGTTTGCCATGGTGGCAGGTGACCTGAAATGTTCACCTGCCACAGCCAACATGTACTGTGTTATTTGGCAGCTGCTAATTTCATTCCCTGTCTGTGACAACAACAACAAAGCTTCATCTGCTAAATATCTGTAAGTTAAACAGCACAACAATGGAGATGAAGTAGGAAGTGGTCACAGGTAGGACTCAGGTGAGGTTATAGTGTTGTTGTGACAGCTCAGATATCTGCTCAGTTTATGGTCATAACATATATTAATTCACAGTTACACCTCCTTCAGGTATTTTAGTTTGTATTTGTTTGAGTTTTTATATCCTATTTGGTGCGATAGCTAAATTATAACTAGCTAAATTAAGATGTTTAATTGCAGTTATATTAGCTGCATGAGATAAAAGGTAACGTTAATGTCATGTAAACACGTTACACGTTACATAGTTGGCATGGTTAACAAGCTAAGTTAGTAGCTATAGTTAGTTGCTAGTAATGTTGCTTGTTATCTATAGTGAGTTCCAATTGGGTAGTACCGCAAATGCAGTGCACTCTAAGTACCCGGATGTTGTACTTCAAACGGTCAGATCGTTGACTCATTTGCCTCCATCTTGGCTACGTAGCGGAAGGGGCGGAGCCACGACCACTATTCAAACAGACGTTGATAACAGAAAAAAACAAAACAATACGTAAACATACCTGTACATTTTCAGCCGACAGGAGGTCACGTCGTAGGAGTAGGCTACGACGTTGGAAACGTAATTTCCACTCTGCTTTCCTTTTTTTCAGAAAATATTTTTGGCGGGTAGCGAGCCGCGGTCAAATGTTGCGATCGTCATTTCCGGTCAGTGCGCCGCAGAGTATTCGATTTGAGACGACCCTACCCCGCTGAAATTTACGCACTACTTAAGTGAGTACAGAGTGCACACAGTGCACTACATTGAAGTGTACTTCTGGAAGTACGTGGATTGGAACACACTGTAACTTAGTTTGCTAGCTGTTTTGCTAGTAAGTTGAATGGCTAAAACAAATTTGAATGAACAAAAAGTGAGATAACAATTGGCTAAATAAGATCAGATAAGTTAAGCTATTCCTTTATTAGTCCCACAGTGGGGAAATTTGCAGTGTACAGCAGCAAAGGGGATAAAAACAAGATGCATCAGCTAACAGTAGAAAAGAGCTAAACAAAGTGTAACAAAATATGAACCATTTAAATAGAAGGAAGTATAAAAATAGGAGCAGTATGTGCAGTATTGACCATAAGCAGACTATTAACAAAATTGCACAATTGGAAAATGATATTGCACAGTGAGAATGAATGAATGAATGGAAGTATTATCAGTTAAATGCACTACATAATATTAAATGTTAATTGAACACATTTCAAAACACTACACAGCTAACTTTAATGAAATGTAAATGTGCCTCATGTTCTTTTATGGGATGGAGGTCATAACTTTATGTTAAAAATAAGGAACTAACAAACAGTAACTTTAAAGGTCCCCCATTGTAAAAAGGGAGATCTTCATGTCTTTTTATATCATAAAGCAGGTTTAAGTGCTGTATAAATACTGTTAAACTATCAAAATGCTCAAGATACGGTGAAATACACACAGCCCGTTTTCAGAAATTGTGCGTTTGAAACAAGCCGTCAGGATTTCTATCCATTTGTGATGTCACAAATATACAATATTTAGACCATTACACGGTTTTAAACATAAACGTTCTAAATGTGTCCCAGTTTATTTCCTGTTGCAGTGTATGTGAATGACAGCTTATAAACATGTTCTAGTATAAACACAAAATACAAGTGTGAACCTGAAAATGAGCACGATATGGGACCTTTAACGGTGGTTAATGACACACTCATTACTTTTAGTTTAGTATAATTCTAGCTTTTAATTTGCAACTGAATGAGTAACATTAAAAATTAGTAGATTTTCATTCAGTAATTTCACTCTGTGCATTAAACCCTCTTTTAAACTTGGATGTGTTGTGCTTTTTGCAGGCCTGGCTGTTTTGGGGGACAGAACTCGGAGGCCCACAGTGTTTCCACAGGAGGCCGGTGAGCGGCTGGTTACATTATCACGGTCTGAGCAGCACGTGCCTGGGACTTATCACCTAAAAGCTAGGAAACATGAGCTGTCAGCAGACCATAGGTTTGCATTCAGTCATTTTTAGCCTGTAATTGGCACCACAAAGAGCTTGTAGAGGGAGCATTAGTTTGAAAGCAGTAGCTGATGATATCATTTTGGGATTATCAACAGTTAAGAATTACATATAATCATCATCAAGCAGAAGATTGCCTGACACTATATTAATAATGGTTACCCTACATACTTTGTTCTGTGTGGAAGGATGTTAAATTTCCCCAAATCTAAAAAAATAACTGTGTGTATTGTTATTGATGTGGGTTATTATGCTAAATTCACTTTTTTTAACTATGGTTTGTGATCATCACAACAGGATATCCCAGCAGCAGGCAGGCCGCTCACTGCTTACGTCAAGCACAGTTGTAGTTTGCAGTGGATAGATCACATTAAAACTTCACTGCAATAGCTCAGCAAAGCCATGTTAAAACTAGAGTAATACAATCAATCAATCAGTCATCTCCTGACTTCACAGCACAGGAGAGCTCTGCTGGAATGCTGCTAAGCTGCAGATGTACCAGCCAAATTACTCCAGAGGGGAATTACCAGGCCATAAATCCAGACGTCAGGAGGATGGCTGCAGCCTATTTCACGGTAAAAAATCCATGCAACTTGTTTCCATTACCCCCATAAAGAATGTCTAGCTGTGCAGGGCTCACCTTTATCGCCGAGGACAGATCTAAACATGTTAGCATCCAAACACGGCCTCAAATCACGGGCACTTGAAACAAAACATCATGGGAATCTACTGCAGTCATTCACCATGTCCTGACAGGTCCTTAAAAATGAATGATCTGTTACATGACAAACTGTGAGAGTAACTAATAATCATCTGCTCATTCATACTCTTCTGTAAATCTGAGGCATGCTGCAGCCTGCAGGTTTTTACCTTTCCCTCAATAGAAGCTTAGTTATCATTAAGTGATGTTACAGGCTCATTCAGACTAAACATTTGCATCCTCAAGTGTTACCTGAATTATCAAGACTTAAAGATTCATCATCATTACATGTTTGTTATCGGGTCTAATGGTTTTTTAGCAAAACACAGAATCCTTTCACCAATTCTGCAATTTCTGCAATTCTCATGTAAGTAGAAGGCAAACAACAGACACACACTCTAGTCAACACAACCCAGTAACCACTGGCATCAGACCGTTGGCAGGTAAGCTACTGGGCTTCATTATCGCTAATTAAGATGTATAAATATGCTGTCTGGCACTTGACTTGTCGTTTGCAATGGGACATTTTTTCCATCAAACTCAAAAAGTGCCAAGGTAGACAAGGTGAGGGCACGAGTGCTGGTAGTGATGCTGCAGTGTGTACTCTGTGGGCACATTTCAGCTCAGCTGGCATACATCTGACTGATGCCTTCGGGTGCCAGCAGCTAAACAAGCCCACGTTTGAGGGGAGCGTGTTGTACATTTGGGCTGAGCTCAGCAAAGTCTGCCAATGTCTTTGAGTGTCTGGCTTCATGGTCTCTCATACAGAGCTCCTTGTTGAGCTGCGCTCACTGGTCATCTCACAGATGATGGCAGTGGGCAGTTTACAGTAGCAGACACGGCCAGGAGGATGTGACATCACCGCACGCTGTAATAGAAAGTATTAACCTGTTACTGAGGTGACTCAGGATTCAGTCCGCTTGTTGTTTTTGGGCTCAGTTGGACATTTCAGAGAATTAACATCAGTTTTGCCTGCCACCACCTTCAGTTTAGCTGGATGTCATTGGTTACATGTCATCTCAATATTTTCAAGTTAAACAACTAATGTCAAAAATATTACATTTGAAATGGAAAACCAAAA
>CAKALG010039600.1:0-11039 GCA_916700815.1 Helicolenus hilgendorfi
TGTGGCTCGGCTGTCAGCTGCGTCACAGATGGTGAAAATGATCTTTTGACAGCATATTGACATCGTACCAGCAACATTACTACACTTTCAATGTCTTTATCTGTAGAATGTCACAGACATGAAAAAAGTAAAGATTTATTTTTAAATCAACCCTTCCTGATTTCATTTCAAAACAAAAGCCCTCAAGTGTCTTTTCTGTGGATAGAATTCCTTCATTTATTAACACGAGGCTTTTATTCTGAAATATTTACAGGACAGTCTTGTAGGAAATGCAGGGACTTGCACGGCTCCAGGAATGAATAAAGTACGGGGTTTTATTTGTGGATTATTACTGTTGTTTACAAATGAGCACACGCTTCTTAACCTTATTCTGTCTAAATATAAATATGAGTGACGTTTATAATGAAATGAAATGGCCATTATGAAAGGCAAACTCTATGTAGAAAGAAAGGGCTGACAACAGCAGCAGAAGTGTGAGTCTTTTTCTTATCTACAGGTGGCGTGTACCAACTGGAAGAGGATTATGTATGTCCTGAAACAGGGCAAGCCATATCCTGACCCCAACTCCGTATCTCGTAACTTCGTCCACCGATACGGAGTGATCCCTCATCTACAAACCTTCCCAAAACCAGAGAGGAAGGTCAGTTCAGACAATGATGACAGAGATGTTCTTAGAGTTTCAAACAGGAAGTGTTGATGTATACTTATTTGTTCACTACAGGCAAAGCTGAAGCACTACACAAAGTTCCTGTTTGTCCGGGACCCATTTGTCCGTCTCATCTCCGCCTACCGAAACAAGTTCCAGGGGCACAACGACTACTTCTATAAATTGTTTTCCCGGGACATTCTGCGCCGGTATGGCAACCAGCCTAATCCACCAATGACAGTGGACGAGGCGAATAAAGCCGGTTTGCACGTCTCGTTTTACAACTTTATTCAGTACCTGGTGGACCCGCAGACAGCGAAGCCCTTTGAACCCCACTGGAGGCCGATGCACCAACTGTGCCACCTCTGCCAAATAGAGTAAGGCCATTTTCTCCAGCAGGGCTGGAAAGAGCATGTCTTCTCTGTTGTTTCTGGGATTTTGTAGGGTTGAGGGAGGCTGTGGCTCAGAGGGGAGAGCAGGTTGTCCACCATTCGGAAGGTCGGTGGTTCAATCCCCGGCTGCTCCGGGTCACATGTCGATGTTAACCCCAAATTGCTCCCGAATGCATATACATTGGTGTGTGAATGAGCATTTAGATTAGATCCTGATGGGCAAAGTTGGCACCTTAGCAGTCTCTGCCATCGGTGTGTGAATGGGTGAATAATGACATGTAGTGTAAAGCGCTTTGAGTGGTCGGAAGACTAGAAAAGCGCTATTTAAATGCAAGTCCATTTCTTGACCGTAATCATTAAAGTTATTTTATTGTCTGACTTTCAAGAATTTGTTCCCTGAACAGACTGAATTGAAAACTAATTTAGCTCAACCTAGGTGTTTTTTCTTTCCTTCTAGTATTTTAAATGTGATACTCTATTGATTTAGAAGTGCGTTTTCATAAATTTAGGAGAATTACGAAAGAGACAAGTTCAAAAATGAATGTTCATCCTGACTTTTAGTCCCCAGAATGGGTCAAGCCAAAAGAAAACCCTGGACTTCCCATAATGCAACTAGACACTGTGCCCAAAAGACATTGGGTGCATCCCAAGTCTTTTAAATTGCATCCACATTTCCCTGAATTGCTTCTTTTCCTTGCGTCCCTCCCACCGGGGATGCATGGAGACACGCAAAGAAAAGACGCTGGTGAAGGAGAAATGGATGCAATTTAAAAGACTTAGGATACTGTAAAACTGTTTCACAGGCTGAACAGTACTTCTCATGATGAAAACTGAACTTGATGTGTGCCCCTTTAACATCCACAAATTACCAATGAATTCAATGTTAATACAAAACAATGCTCATTTCAGCTGTAGTTTGACATTGTTTTGTTTTACCTTTCAGGTATGATTTTATTGGCCATCAGGAGACTCTTCAGCAGGATGCTGAACAGCTGCTGAACGTCTTAAACCTGGAGGACGACATTACGTTCCCTCCTGCCTATGAAAACATGACTACCTCTGATTCAGTGTTGGACTGGTTCCGCACAGTGCCCCTAAAGGACCGGAGGAAGCTGTACAAGATCTATGAGGAAGACTTCAGACTTTTCGGCTTCAGAAAGCCTGTCGAACTGCTTGATGATTGAGATGAAGTCCTGACCTGGGCTCCACTCTTCCCTAAGCAGCCAGTGGGCATAGAAACCATAATTCTGGGCGACTGTAGAAACATGGCAGTGCAACGTGGCGGACTCCGTGTAGAGGGGACCCGCTCCCTATGTAGATAGAAACGGCTCATTCTATGCTAACGAAAACACAACGACTCTTATTACCAAGTGATTATACACTGAAGAAAATGTAGTTATTAATATTATATCCCATTTCGGTAACACTTTACAATCAGGGTACATTAATTAACATTACTTAATCATTAAAAACAAGTGGGATATAAATCAGTTACTATCAAATTCATGCAAAAGCTACGGATGCAAGAATTGACAGTCGACTAGATCAACTTCATAGTTTTAAACATATTGTACACTGATACAAATGACAACAAAAACAAAACATGATAGGGCACAACAAATGATCATAAAAAACTCAGAAGCAACCATTTTTATATAGAGTTATATAAAGCCTATAGGATATATTCAATGTAAGAAAAAGACAATAATAGTACTTTGTAGTTTGACACTGCCAAATGACAGAGTTTGGAGGACGGTCCGCACATTCTCACGACTGGTCTAGAATTTGCGGCACGGCCCGCACATTCTCACGTCACGTTGATTTTTATACATCCCGGAGTGTGCGTGAAACACAGCGTACGCAACATTTTAGTGCGTGCGCACCGTTTATACATGAGGCCCCTGCACTTTGACAGTGTCTGTTACAAAGACTATCGCACATTCACATTCATTACGTTTGTTTTCGAGCTTCAAATCATTTAAAATTATAGTCGAGGCTAGACTCCACATATTCTGGGCTTTAGCCCTGGCAAAATGAACTGGCGAGGCTGAGCCCATTTAACCTCTGATTATAAGCCCCATCAGTCAACCTATAGTTTATAACTAGTCAAGAGCATCATATACACTTGAACTTATACATCATTACAAGGTTAACTCATATCTATAATGTTTTATGACTGTTGATATAACGTTGGTGCATCAGAAAGCATTATGTATTATGTGTACTTACTTGCTTGTAAGGTGAGTGATGATTAAGATTGGCGGAGTGATGTGATGTAAGAAGTGATGTGCTACCTTTTGGTTATCGGTGTTCAATTGTCCTAGGCTGGAGTTGAGACATTAAAGTGGATCCCGTTGCACAGATGAAGCTCTCCCCGTGTTCTTGCTTTACCCACAGCCCTACAATAGTTCAATTAAGTAACAAGTTTAGAGTTAAGGCAAGGAGAAGCCTTACACTAGTACTTTGGAATGTACGAAACAAGTCTTCACAGCATGCCTCGCGGCAGACGCCTATTTCCGTGGCTATGCGCCATAATGGACTACGGTTCGCGTGCGAGGGACTTCGAGCGGAAGTGGAAGCAGATAAACACTGCAAGGCATCAGACACAGGGAAAGAGCAATGAAATCCTTTGCTGTTAATACTTCAAATGCAAATGAGGTAATGTAATTGTTTCCTTTATGTAGTTATTAGGGCTTTCAAAGTTAATGTGATAATAACGCTTTAACGCAAAAGCCGACGGACCCGGACCGGTCTAGGTCCAAACGAGTCGTACCCTGTTGCATAGTTACTAAAAAGTCGCGATGAAAGATGATCTATTCATAGAACATATGCAGGCAGCACTGTTTTGAAAAGCTGAGGTCTCCAGCTTTCAGAATCTGTAAACCAACTGTATACTGTCCAAACTATGTCTTATTATGAGGTATTTTAAAAAATAGAGTCATACAGAAATAAACTTCTAAATATAAGAACAAGTTGTGATCAAAAGATCTGCGATTATTTCCTCAAAATTCTACATTGGAAACTACAAATTCTGAGCTTTCCAACGGATATTAAATGCACCTTGTAATAAAGGTGAGAAATTGAACATGATACTGGTTACTTATTGGAATTGAATTCAGTTACTGGGTGCAGATCTAATCAGCTCTATGCTAAAACATGAACCTGAATAGCCACAACTTCCTCTGGGACATGCAGGCTCCCATCTATGAATAGGCAACATTCAGTGTAAATTATTTAGAATTTCAGCTTTTGTGAGTTTCTCCATAAATGTAGATTTATGTATCTATTATGTTGTTACAAAGACACAGGGTTGCTTATTATTGTATTCGTAATTAAATCTAGTCATTAATAGAATAAACCAGACTATTTCTATTCCCCAGACTCCAGTTAGAGCAGAACATCCACTCAGTTCATCCGTACTAGTTAAGTCCACTTCTGCAGACTGGACATCACACAAACAATGCCATAAATATTGTTGATCTCAAATATTTTATTTTCATCTTCATTAATTTACCTTACAAACTGACATATACAATACTATCAATTAGTTAATGTAGCAGAACAATCCTACAATGCAATAATATTTTTTACACTATGATACTATAATATAATAATAAAATACTATGTTGTTTCACTAATGTTTCACTAATACTAATACAATGCTATGTAAGGGATAATGTACAGCTAGCCAGTCATTGTTGTGAAAGAATCCCTTTCAGGGTGCTTATTACTCGGCTACTTACTTAAGAAATCAATATTATGACACAAAAACGGTCTGCCAGAATCCGACATCAGAGCTGCGCCCATAGTTACGGTGTGTTATACATAGGAACGGTCTGTAGTAAATGGCAACGTTCTGTAATACAGAAATTACAGACCGCAGAACGCTGTGGTTGACCAATCAGAATCGAGTATTCAACACAGCCGTGTAATAAAATACTACAGCGATATACAGCAGCGGTCAATGAGGTATCTACATTTTTCTATCTATATAAAAGACAAAATTTGATATAGTTTTTTAAACTTTTTTAAAGGGACTGTTTGTAACTTTTTAAGCGTATAAATGTATGCACTCGCACTCGCACACTCACACACACACCCACACACTTTTACACCCGGGGAGGAGTAATACAAATATCTAAGAGAGAATTATCTAAACCGCATGCCAAGGACAAAACATACATATCGTTACATACAGTATCATCCATGTAATAGTTAAATGCAAGCCATCCATAGTAGGAGTATTCAACAGCAGAACAGAGAAAAGGAAAACAAAACAATCAATATATGAATGGAAATATCGTCAAACTGAGTCCAAATATTGCAAAAAGGAGCCCCAAGATTCTTCCCATTTATGTTGACATTTTAAATTATTGGCTCGCAATTTCTCCATGTGGATAACTGAGACCAATTCATGCAACCAGTTTCTGAAGCACGGTGGAGTTGGTGTCTTCCAGTCTTTGAGAATACGTTTTTTTGCTAATACCATGCCCATCAATAGAGCTGTTTGAATATATAAAGGGAGAGTTGAGGAGTCCACTGAGGATCCAAAAAGAGACAAATCTCTGTCAGGAGAGAGAGTCCTTTGATAAACCCCAGAAAAAAAGAAGAAGATTCTCGACCAAAACTGATAAATTAATGGACAGTCCCAAAATAAATGCAGCAATGTACCATGAACTGTTTGGACTGAATCACAAATTGGAGACACAGAGGGGTAAAATGTATGTAACATGACTTTAGAATAATGAAAACAGTGAATCACTTTGAACTGAATTAACCTATGCCTGCTATTTATTGAACAACTATGAATACGGGAGAGTGCAGTCTTCCATAGTTTATCAGGCAACACGTCATTAATTTCCCTCTCCCAAGCCTTCTTAATACAGTTAGCAGATTCAGTATCTTTGCAGAAATAATTCACAAATTTGGAGATAAGCTTCTTAATGAAAGAGAAAGCAATTCTAGAAAAGCATTTCTCTCACAAGTAGATTCAAAATTTTGAATATTTGCCCTCACAAAGTGCCTAAGTTAATATCTTGTTGGTCAGTGAATATTTCACCGGTTTTGGACTGTATTTTATGAATAGCAGTCTTTGCCTGCTCTCCTTTAAGTTGTCTTGACAGTAATTTTAGACATTTTTTAATAGACATTTGTCTTTCTCAAAGCCTCACTCTCAGCTATAGAGGTGTTACGTCAAATGCGAGCCACGATATTCCAAAAGTAATCAAGGGTGAGGTCCTGTTCCACCTAATCCATTTACTTAATCTGAATTAATTTCACAGGCAGTGGAGCACAAGTACAAACAAAGCATGAACCAGGACACTAACCAGGATGCACAGCAGGAACAGTAAGAAATTCACAAACACACACACACACACACACACGCACACACACAGATTGTACCTCTTCTGTCCTGGGGCATGTTCCATTGGTAAAAGGACAACGTGATGAGAAACATGCATGCTCCGAGGAGCAGCAGGAATCTTCTCCATGCCTCCATGACAGTTGGAGCTGTCAATGAGCCAGAAACGATGGAAGTTCACTGGATGTGCAGAATTTTAAGGACATTTGAGTAATTAAAGGTAAAAAGCCACTATCCCTTATATAATGTCCTGATTAAACACTATAAATACTGTGTAAATACCAAAATCACAAAAGGAACACACACAAACTGTACTGTGTGAGAGAATGTGTGTGTTCTTATAAATCAGTAGGTGTGGCAGCAAACACTTCAGAGTGTCGGGTCAGGACACCGTTTCATGCTCAGGTGTGGTTGTAGAAGAATAAGATGCGGAGTCCAAGCGTATGTTTACGGCTGTTTATCTCATGCATTTATGTATTTATGCATGACTTTCCCTATGCATCAACAAAAACAACAGTACAGAGTGATTAGGACTAATAGTGAGTCAACATTAGCAACCAACATTATCAACAAAAAGTGAGCCTAGAATAACACAGGCATCTCCACAGAAAAAGGCTTACATACAGAGTTACTAATTAGTAATGCCAGTCTAATATAAATACATTAAACATAAAAAACTCACATTTTGCATGGACGCACACATGAAAGAAATGTCCAAAGTCCAGCCGTCCTCTCCTCAATTGTGTTTCACTCTCAGTGCTGTATTGGGAATCCTGTTCAGTGCAAGCACACTGGTGGCACATCCACAGCACATTATCAGGAACAGGTGATTAGAGGAGGAGACATGCACACTGGTGGCACATGAACAGCGCATGGTCAAGAACAGGAGTTAGTAGGATGAGGCATGCGCAAAGGCTTGGCCTTTTTTACAGCCGCCCACAAATTTGGTGTGCAAATTTGTCATCAGGGATGCATCTACTATGTCTAAGCAGAATCATGGGGTATAGAGGGCAGTCTGATGAGCCGTACCACTGGGCGTGTGTAGGTCCGGTCCTTCACTTGGACGACCGCAGTCCTCACTCGGCCGTCTGCTCCAGGTATGACGGTCTTCACTGTTCCCACTTGCCACAGAGCTCTTGGAGTCTGCTGATCCACGATGAGAACTATAGTTCCGATGGTGATGTCCTCTTTCTCTGTTTTCCATTTCTGCCATGCTTGCAACGTAGGCAGGTAGTGCTGTATGAAGTGCCTCCAGAAATGGTCGGCCAAGACTTGAGTGTGTCTCCACCTTTTGCAACTAAGCAGTTCCGTTTCTGGGTAGACTACTTGTGGCAGGGAGGAGTCTGGCCGCCCATCAGCAATGAGTTGGGTGTTACAGGATCCGGGTCTGCGATGTCTGTTGAAACATAGCCCAAAGGCCTGGAGTTGAGGATGCTCTCAACCTCGATCAAGACGGTCCTCAACACCTCCTCTGACACAGTCTGAGCTCCTAATGTGGTGCGGAGGGCTGTCTTCACAGATCGAACCTCTCTTTCCCAAGACAAAGTGAGGAGCGTTGGGTGGATTGAAACGGAACATGATCTGTTCTGCAGCCAGCTGGTCTCGGAGGGCAGGTTCCAGGGCGTTGAATGACTCATGCAGTTCTCCCTGCCTCCTTTGAAATTGGTGCCTTGATCCGATAAGAGCTCGAAAGGCTTTCCCTTACGAGTGATGAAGATTGAAGACAACTGCACTCCTGTCAGGGCTCCGAACAGTTCCAGTCTTGGGATTGAGAGTTGCTTCTTAGGCGAGACTCTTGATCTTGCAGCCAAGAAGGATACATGAACTTGTCCATCGTCCTCTTCAGTGCGCAGGTAGGCCACGGACCCATACGCACGCTCAGAGGCGTCACAGAACATGTGAATGCTCCGACTGCTGTTGCTGCAGTCCCGGCTGTGGTCGGTGTAGCATCTTGATAGCGTTATCTGTGATAGCTGGGGAAGTTCACTTTCCCACACCTGCCAGGCTTGAAGCAGGTCTTCTGGTAGGTGGGGATCATCCCATCCTCTTTTCATGTCCCAGAGACTTTGCACGATGACCTTAGCTCTCGTGGTGTATGGGTTAATGAACCCGAGAGGGTCGTACTGCTGGGCGAGCAGTCGGTAGATGTTGCGCATGGTAGGCTCTGGACTTCCACTCTGGTGGTGCTTGTATCGCAGTGTATCAGACTTGCACTGCTATATAAGTCCGAGAGTGCGCTCTTGGGGGTCCGTTACCTCCTGGGTGAACCAGAGTTCGCTGCTCTCTGACCGAGACTCCCTTGGTAGGTGGCCAATGACGCAGTTCAAATCCACCCTCCATGAGGAGGGATTGCAGTCGGTCCAACTTCTTTGCTTGCGCTTCAAAGGGGAGGCTTTGCAAACAGTTATCAACATAGAAACAGCGTTCTATTGACAGACGGGCATCTTCTCCTGGCTGTGTGCTTCTGAACATGAGCTTTGAGGGCAAAGGTGGCGCAACACGGGCTGCATGTAGTCCCAAAAGGGAGCACCTGCCACTCATAAATAGTGGGTTCCTCATCTACCTTCATGTCGGGCCACAGGAAACGGAGGAATGTTATGTCTTCTTCCAGCAGGCGGACCTGGTGGAACATCCCTTTAACGTCACTGCTGATGGCAATTGGGTGTTCCCTGAATGGAAGGAGGACTCCTAACAGGCTAGCTCCAAGTGTGCGCGCAGGCAGAAGTTGGTCATTCAAGTTCTGGCCCTTGAACGTGAAGGAGCAATTGAATACTATCCTGTCTTTCCCATTGTGGTGCACCATGTGGTGCGGGATGAACCACGAATGGCTGCTCTTTTTAGCCTCTGTAGGTGACATGGGTGTGACATAGCCAGCATCGAGCAACTTGTGGATCTCTTTGGAGAAGGCCGCTGCTTCCTCTGGTTGTCTGGCTAGTCGTCTTTCTGTCCCGCGTAGCTGAGTCATCACTGCCTCCTTTGGTGCATGTAGTAAGGGAAGATTTTCCTTCCACAGAAGTGGGGTAGCATACCGTCTTTCTCCCTGCACCTCAAAAAATAAATATATAAATAAAAGGTAAAATTAAACAGAAGAGTAAATGAATAAGGGCATTAATACAAAGACTAATAAATAAAGAACAGAACAGAAACATCAATTTATGTCGCATTTTATCATTTAATTAATTAATGGCTACATTTATTGTTTTAAATTATTTTTGCTGCAGTCAATGAAATATTGATTGATTTATTTATTCATTTATTTATTTTTAATTTTGGCGGTTCCGTCCTCCATAGGGGTTATAGAGAGATTGTGTCCTCTCTCCCTATAGGGGCAGGGTCCTGATAGTCAATAACTTGGTTGCCTCGACCCTTTGGCACTGTTTTACCTCCACCAAGGGACCTGATTCTCAGAGGGTAGTTGTGGATTTCTTCTGGTCAGGGCACCACTGGCTGAGATCGGCAATGCAGTACCTGCCAGTACAGGAGGGAGAACAGGGCCTGGTAAACATTACATCACGTATCACAGCTCTCAGGCTGCAGACAGCTCAGAGTCTGCTTTCAAACTTCAGCCTGCCATGGATAGATACTGCCTGGGTGTTGCTGAGGAGGGCTGGGTACTTAGGATATGACAAACACTTGTTCCTGCTTCAGCCTCAGTCCATGGATTTAACTGGTTTGTCACCTTTTAACCAGTCTGTCTTACAGTCAGTTTGGTCTTCTGGCTAAAGGCTGGCTGTGTTAAGCTGGGGCATCACATGAAAATGTATTCATTAATTCATACACCCGGTGAGATAGGAAGCAAGCTATATGACTGATCATCCAGCAGCACCACCACACCAAGTTTAAAACAATGAACACACAAAGGGCGTCCAGGTCCCATGGGGTCTGATGGAAGGGGCGTGACTTCAGCTCTCTATTAACCCAGATCTGAAGTGTCATATTGATCGGTGCATGTGGGCGTAGCCAATTTAGCATTATATGTGATATTGTGCCTTTGCTCAATTCACTGTGAGCTGGAACGAGCTAGAGACATGAAACTTGGTAACACAACTGGCCGTGATGTCCTAATGCTTCACATAAAATATGATCCCAATTAGCCTCATGGTGGCGATTTGTACCAAATTTTGTGTGGATCATTATTGGACTAAGCTTATCAAAAGCTTGTTGATATCTCATTGCATTTTGAAGATGTTCACCAATGAACTTTAAAAGGGCGTGGCTCACCACATCGATAGAACTAACTGGGCCAATCATCATGAAACTTGCAGGATGAGTCCACATAAGTACCTGAAACATACCCTGAAAGTTTCCATCAAATCGATCACTACGGGGCGCTACAAATGCAACAGATTTGGTCGTAAATGAATGATGGTCTTTCCGATGGTCATAAACCTGTTAATTATCTTTAATGCAGTTGACAAAGTGTCAAAGGTCTAGATCCGGTCTGTGTTGGCTTGAATCCCGGAATTGGAGTGTATATTTAAGTTGTCTTGGCAACATATCTTACAATGTTAGGCTATTTAATATGCTATTAATTTATTTATATATGTGGTATATTTTCCAACGGACAAAAAAATAGCCTAAACCCTGGTTCAACAACAACAAAACAATGAAATAAACATGTTTCTGAAATACAGTTTTT
>CAKALG010039602.1:0-13391 GCA_916700815.1 Helicolenus hilgendorfi
TTGTGTTTAATACTAATTAACAAATGTTGGCATGCTAACACACTAAACTAAGATATTGAATATAGTAAACATTATACCTGCTAAACGTCAGCATGTTAATATTGTCATTGTGAGCATGTTAGCATGGTGATGTTGGCATTTAGGTCTAAGCACTGCTGTGCCTAAGTATGGTATGGTTCAATTAGGAATGAGGATGGAGACACTCTCCATAGGTTTGTTGGGCTGACTGATATATTTGTGTTGGTCACTTGGTCGGTCAGTGATATTGTCCCTGCATGCTAACTACACTGAAGTGAAATAACTAGTTTGAATACCCAGAAAGTGACGCTATTCATGTTTAAGTTTGGTTTAAGAGTAAAATTAAGATCATGTTCAGTCTGAGATAAGGGTTAAGGATTTTGTGGTGAGGCTTAAAGTTTGGATTAGGGCTGAGGTATTGTGTGCAGTCAGTGGAAGTGTATCAATAAAGTAGGACTGCTCATTGCACAGCAGCGCTGTCCCTGCTGACAACAGCAAGACTCGGGTAGCGACTGTAAATCATCGCACACCGGGAGGCTTGTGTCAGTATACTTTATAAGTCCATATTTATTCAATCACAAGTGCAACTGTGCGAACAACGTGCTTCATCAGGCTCCCCTTGTCAGTGGAAGTGTCCTCAGAAGTATGGTTAGACTGCAGTTTGTGTTTTGCCTGTTCTTTTTTAGTAGCTTTGAACATTTTGTCTGCCACTGTCTGCAGCCCCAGACTGTTAATTTAGGATACTGGCTGTGCGAGAGTGATGGGGAGTCTCTGCTGGGGAATGTGAGCTGCTGGCAGAGGAGGAGAGTCTGGGCAGCTACTTCACAACCCTATCCGACCCCATCCTCCAAACCCCAAATCACCTCCTCGGCCTTGTTTACGGTCAGTTCATGTGTCCACACTCCCAGCGAGGGATCAGACTCTAGACGTCAGCAGCCTGAACAGGAAAGAGTAGATAACGGCTCCCTCACCAAGTGTCCCTTTTCACCGAGTTTGAATGAGATAAACAGACAAAACATTGAACAGAAAGGGTGAAGGCAAGAACATGACTGCGGAAAGAGAGAAAAAAAAAATGGGCGGGAAATAATCAATGTCTTTGAATGCATCTGTGGGTGAGATGAGTCAGGAATGTGTGTGCACAATGGACATGAAGGCCACAGAGTCAATAGTGGCTGCGGCAAAGCCGGTTGTGTGGACTCTGACAGAACAGGCTGTGTTGTCCCTGCCTGCTGAAAGGCACACAAGGGAGTACAGCGTGGGTTAGACTCCGTGAACTTTATCGCTCCTCAACGCTTTGCAGTTTGCTGTGCCGCACTGGAAAAAGGTACATTTTGCCCCTCTTTTGAAACATGCCATTTAATGGAAAAAAGAGGAGGAATGCACGGATTCAGCTGAAGTCAAAGTTACACGTACTGAAGATGTGAAGAAAATTTTATTTCCAGGGTATTCAGCATGCACCTTATGTATAGTACAAGCCTACAAATGTGGTTTTGGTTACATATTAAGTGCGAAATGCTGGAAATCTTTCCGTTTTAAACAACTTCTGGGTCTAAGAAGTGAAGCCAAGTGCTTTAAACTTTCATTCTTTCTAACAGCCAGCAGGGGGCGACTCCTCTGGTTGCAAAAAGAAGTCAGATTGTATAGAAGTCTATGAGAAAATTAGCCTACTTCTCACTTGATTAATTACCTCAGTAAACATTGTAAACATGAGTTTATGGTCTCAATCGCTAGTTTCAAGTCTTTTTCAATACAGCATGATGTTCATTTAGTAAATTATGGTCTCATTTAGAGTCAAACAGACCATAAAGCAGGGGATGCTTTAGGGTGGGGCTACCTTGTGATTGACAGGTCGCTACCATGGCGTTGTCCGGTCTGGGAATCCTGTGTTTTTGTCTTACAACTTTAACCCTTTCAAAGTGTGTTTTCAGTTTGTGAAAGTTAATTGTAGAGCTACAACAATTAATCGACTGATCGATTAGTTTTCAACTAATTAATTAATCTCCAACTATTTTGATTATCTATTAATCAAGTCTGAATTCTCCGATTCCAGCTTCTTAAATGTGAATATTTTCTGGTTTCTTTACTCTTTTATGACAGTAAACTGAATGTCTTTGAGTTGTGGATAAAACAAGACATTTGACAGCGTCATCTTAGGCTTTGGGAAACACTGATCGACATTTTGTTCACTACTTATATACAGTCTATGATTTTAAATTAAATGTCAGACACAAATAAAGAAAATGTCAAGGTAGGAAGAAGATATAAGAGTATTTTTAACTTCTGATAACTCTACTTTGCTAAGCAAATATCAGGACTCATACTTGCAGACGTCCACCCACTACCAAAAACCTGCCCTGTCCTTATACAAGGTCATCTCAAATCAGCTCTTTCTCTCCCCTCCCCCTCTGCTTCTCTGTTTTTCTTGCCTTCATTTCTTAATGAACCAGAATTAATTGCACATCACGTTGGATTACGTCTCTCAGCAAGGAAAGCATTGAAGTTCTGACATTTGTTCGCGCTGCTTTAGTTTTATTTTTGGGACTTTAGCCTTTTTTTTTTTCCTGGCGTGATTGTCATTAAATGTAACTTTAGTGAAACAACCTCAAGGTTGAATGATGTCTGTGCTTTGTTTGGATTCACTTGCCATTAGCTGTCCATTTTGTTTCTTTCCTGTTTCCCTCCCTCTCTCGCTCTCACTGTGACTGTAGCGTTAGGTGTGCCCTTCGATGCTTTTAGCTTCGCTCTTCTCTCCCCAGCTGAGTATGCATCTGTCCTCTACACTTTTAGCACAACTTCCTGTGACAGTGTTTGCACAGTGTGTGTGTGGCTGTGTCCTCTAACTGTGCTCTCCATGTAGACAGTAGAGTGATGCAGGATGCTGTTAAAGCAGGGATGTGGCTGCGGGCTCTCAGTGCCATACATTGTTATTGTCAAGAGTGAGTGTGTACACAAACAAACTACTGTGACACACACGTACACAAAAAAGTGGGATGTGTAGTCCGTGAGGCCGACTTTGCTCCTAAACTCCTGCAGCGCAGAAGTTTGGCCATTTCACTTCTCTCTCTTCTTCATCCCTTTTAAGGTTCAACGTTAATGTTTTTTTTCACTTTCTCGGTTCAGAAATCTACTTGCCCTAAGTCGATTTTACTTGCCCCTTGACAAATTGTTTTATTTTATTAGCGGTTATCTATTAACAACAAAGACCGAGTTAATTGCCATGTTCAATCTTTATTTAAGTAAATGAATCCCGAGTTTCGCCCACATCCTCTAACGCCACTCAACTAAACTTCTGTTTCCAGGATAATTGAAATGCTTGCTTGCGCCTCAGCTCATAAACTTTGTGCTGTACATGTGTAACTCTCCACAGAGATGAGAAGAAAGCGAGATGGCTCACTCCGTAACTACTTCCATCATCAGCTCTGGGAAAGCTACAGTATGTGTTTAATTATTTTTTAATGCTAGATCTTCGTGGCATTTTACTTGCCAAGTCGCGCTTGATCGTAAGCAGTCAATCCTGAAGGCCTTTGCACACCAAGTTCGTATTTTTCATCCAAAATTTTTGCACATTTCAAATAAATACAACCTCATGTTGTGTCAATCATGTTTACACACCGGCTATGAAACCGTCGTCCGCCATTTATCAGGTTCGATTTTCAGCATTTTTTTGCATCTGTCAGAATGTAAAAAAGGGTTGTTTGACCACTCGGAACGGTTCGTACAAACGTCATCATCCAAAATGGCATGATAAACATACACTTTGTCTCCCAGCACTAAGCACTTTACACTTAAGAAATAAAAGAATACAGAGATGTGGAATTTAGTTATAGATTGTGGGAGGTGATTGCAGAACAGCTTGGAATCAGTGACAAAACAAAGGATGTAAGAAAGATTAGACCGCAGTGATTGTGCTCCAGGCAGCTAAACGATAGCTTCTTGTTAATGTCATTAATTCATTAGCCCCGTTTGGGAATAGCACTATCCATTGCATCCACATAATTCATTCAGTTTGGTCTTGTACTGTGAATTTTTGCAATGAATAGAACAATAAAACACATCGGACTGCAAGGCTTCTGTGCGTAATGTTTTTTATCGGATGAAAACATACAAAAAAGCGGACTTGGTGTGCAAAGACCTTTTAATGTTGGGCCCTGCCCGTTCATGCATTAAAAGTACTTGACACAGGAGTGAGTGAGAGAGTGGACCAAAATCTGACAAGACACATCTGATGGATTAAGCAGGACTCTCTCTGGAGAACCCTCATTCCCTCAGCACGTTCCATCAAAGCAGTACTGCACTCTGACTTTGGTCATAAAACCTAATAACACAGACTCCAAGACATTTTTTCATTCCAAAAAATCTGTGCAGCTCCTTGTCCCTAAGCCTCATAAAACACATTTGTCCAGTAATGGACATTGGCATGTGCCATTTAGGCTTGGCTCCTGGAGTTGTCTGGCCAGGAAGCCAAGTCACCCGTCAAAGAAACATAAGTTGAGTTTGCCTTTTTCCCCATTGCTGCAATTGTCCAAGCAATTAAACTAAAACAGCCACCACCATCCAACCAGTGTTGGATCACTGAAACAGCTTTATGCTTTGTACAATGTGGCTGCTGGAAAAAAAAGGGCTGCTCCTATCAACCTCCTCTCACCTGGAGAACCTTAATTGCCTGTCTGGACCCCAAAGACTCAGCGGTGTGTGGCCCAACGAGATCTCCAACAGACTGTCAAGCTCTCAGCTGATATGCCCTAATTGACCCTTGAGCGCTCTGGCAGGGCGCCAGCAAACCACACCGCCATCCTACTACCCTCAGCCTTCAATGCACACCACCTCGGGAACTGTCCATTCATCATACAGTATTATGCTAATGGTATGTTCCAAGGTCTCCTTTACCTTAAATAAGATAATTCTCACATCTTTGGATGGTAGAATCCCTGAACCGTCACAGTTTATTACTTTATGAAGTGATTGTCTTCCTCATTGGTTGATCACTCCTTTATTCACCCACTTTTATATCAGCCATCAGTCTTTAAGAGTGTCTGGAGATCTAAAAAGCCAATACAATTATTATAAACGAGAATGAGTATCACATTTTAATCCTACACCTAAAGTCACGGTTATCGTTGTCATAATCCAATTCGATAGTCTCTCTCCGTGTATTTAAATTCATAATATAGTGTGCAAATTTGGAAAATAAAACCTCTATCTTAGAAGTAGAAGAGAGCCGCCAATTTAATGTTTGGAAATACATTTCCATGGAAATATAATTCCACGCTGTAGTCGCTACAATGCAATAACTTGAACAGATTTGACGTGATTTATAGTTTCATTTATATTCCATCAAAAGACTCCTTTAGAGGTCACCTCAACTCAATAAACTCAATATAATATGCTGAAACACAGCATCCTTTTTTTTTTCTTCCTTTCCAACTGTTCGTCTTTTAACTCTCTTCGCCCACTCTCATCGTCTCCCAGCAGGAGAAGCGCGAGAGGTGAAATAAAGAGCAGTAAAAGTTGACTTGCACCCCTGCTCTGACACAGAAGAACCCTTTTAAAGGACAGATACTGTAGGGAGGAGTCCTTTGTTTCATCTTCAGTGCTCAAAAGATCAATATGGCCCCTCGAGGACGGGAGATAAGAAGAGTAATATACAGCAGTAACGTGTCGGCATCACTTACCATCTGATTACGACCTCTGTTGTTACCAATAGTCATCATTGCTTTTTCAATTATTCATGACACCACTTCATTTTCTGTGAAAACAAGAAGAACATGTGTTTTCTTTCCAGCGGGGCCTCGTGACGCCTTTAGTTAGTTAGAGGTGTTTATGAATTGTGATAACGTTCGAGGTTTCTTCTAGCCTCAGTAGTCAGGAAAAGCTTGTCATATGACGATATCATTTGGTTCATCTGTACATTTAAAGCATTTCAAAAAGCTGTGTGAGTCAGTGTGGGAATGAACCATCACAGACACATCAAGCCGACTTTAAAGAACTAGAGCTGACAAAGACGTCCCCATGTCGCTTTACGTTGCCCTGCATCGTCTCACATGTTTTTCAGCGATCCTATTGGCTGTTCATTCAACGGAGGCATCTTGTACATCTTGCAGTGTATACTGTTTAGCTGTAAGATGATAAAGTTTGCTCTGGCTGATGAGCGGGTGCTTGGTATTTCTCTGAACTGATCTCAACATGGCTGCCGGGTCACAAACTCATTTTACAGCTAAACAGTACACTACAAGATGTTTCTGAAAACATTTGAGGAGAGAAATAGGCATTAAAGTAACAGAATATTGATTCATATTTGATCAGCGCTGCCTAGTTTGATCGGAGTTTGCGAGTGATTGACAGCTGCTCATAGACGGCAGCTGGACGGCAGGCTCTAGCTCGGCTCTGATTGGTTGGGTTCTTCCGGCCTGTGAAATCTTGCAGATGCTATTAAAAGCACCGGAGGACACCGGAGGGCACATGATTTATTTCAGATTACCTGTTTCTTGCACTACTGTCAGGATTTCTTTTTAGTCATATTTGCTCCAATTCTACCTACAACAGCTTTAATCAGCAAAAAGACTGATTTGAGCTCTGATTCGCTGACTCAAAGAGCCAATTTGAGCCCAACAACAGGACCTCAAAAAGTGCTGTTGATGAGCAGCCAGCCACACAGTCCAACAGCGCCTGGTAGCCAACTGTTGGCTTGGTGTTTTAGGGCCAGTTAGCAGGCCAGAATTATAAACACTACCTGAGTCATCCAAGTTTGGATTGAGCCGCCACTCACTCTTTTTACTGCTGTGCAACATGACAAACTAACATCTAAGATATCTTTTTATGATGTTCCACTATGTTTATTTATTAGGTTGTTTAATCCGTCTATTTTGTTTATAACTATGCGCTATTATGCCGTTTTCTACACCAAAGAATGTCGCTCTCGTTGAGATTAATGCCTTGTAAATTTCCGCCGAGACCGGCTTTCAGGAACCCCTTTCTTTCTTAAAAAGACGTTTTCATCTTTCTCTCTCTAGAGTTTGGGTTTTTATTTATTAGATATGAGGCGTTGTTCCTTTTTATATTATTGCCTACTATTCATAGCAATTTTCTCAGTTGAGTAAAGAACAAAAAGAAAACATCTCTTATTATAATGTTTGTTTAATAATTTATGGCGACTGGGATTAGGATTTCTTAACTTTTTCACACCATTCGTTTCAGTTCACTGAAATGTTTTCTAAAAACCATATAATAAACACTGGGATAATGTTACATTTACACTTTTGGATACTTGTAGAACAATTGACTTAAAGCCACACAGCATGTTTTGGTTTTCATTCATATTTTATAAATTGTTGAAACACGTTAATTGCTCGATGACACAAAGCCGATATGACTTTGAGGAAATTGCTCATCGCCGTCCATGAGTTTCTATATAACACCGTGTGGGTGTAAACACTTAGAATTAAATCAACACCGAAGATTTTCTTCGTTGACTCATGCACACTCGAACACTAAACCGCCTCTCCACTCCTTTTATGTCCTTTTTTCTCGAGCGCGCCGCTTCAACACTTCGTTTTAATTTAGTTTACACACTCGTGTGTCAGCCTCAATCCTCCCTGACCTTGGTGTGTCCCTCGCCGCGGTGTGTGAAAGCCTACAGTGTCTTTTAGGCCCTCAAGGATGGCAAACAGTCAAAAGCTTGCCCATCATTACATTAAACAGCTAATGCAATAACAGTTAGGTGGAGGAAGTGTGCCAGGAAGCCCACTTCGGGCGACAAGGGTCCTATCTCTTGTATTTGTGCTTGTGTATGCATTTGTACTGTATGTGCACCTGCACATTTTATAGGGGCTGAAGGAGAGGGAGCGCTTATATGTATGTGTGTGAGGGGTTTAATGAAGCACTCTTAACTCAGCACATTTCCCCAGGCATGGGCGACTCAGGGGCAAGGCTGTCAGAGTTTGCATGAGTACACTGCCAAAAGATTGCCTTAGTTCTACTCTGTAATGTTAAAGCAAAGAGAGCAGACATCACTTCACCCGCCAATCTTATCCCCATAATCCCAGCGTTATTGGGTGGCCTGACACTGCATGGTGGCGGTGGCGGCGGCAGGTCTTTTCACTGCTCATATACCTGCACATGTGCACGCACACACATGCACCTCATGACTTGCCAAAGTTCGATCGGCGGGCTCAGCCAAGTGTGGCTTCATGCGTAGTTGATATTTCACGGGGACAGATCGATGCCCTTCCCGTCCAACTTCACAATTGGCTTTTTATTGTTCACAAGGAGAGAGCCCACAGCTGAGCAGTTATTGATGAAGAGCACTCTGCAATGTCTCTGTTGTCTTTACCTTCACTTTTGTCAAATATATGTATACATGCCTGTGTGCTTTACAACACATGACAGCCCCCCTTGAGAGCCTCCTTAAGTAAAATGTAATAACCTTTATTGTTTGGGGGGACTGTAAGCGGTATTAAGAAGTTTCTAGATAGTCTTTAGGAGGTTATTATCAGTTATGCTGCCATTACTAATGGCATTTTGCTGCTTTTACATGTACTTAATGCTGGTACTGCAACGCTTAATTGATTAATTGAATGCTAAGAAATGAACAGATTTGATAATCATCTTTTTTTTTTAAGCACAAATGACCAAAACGGACTAGTTTCAGCTTCTCAAATATGAATGTTTACTGAATTTCTTCGTCATGCTGTGGTAGTAAACCAGTTGTGTTGGAATCATAGACTGTATATAAGAAGTGGATGTAGTTAGCCTTGAGTTCTGTATTTTTGCCCTCGCCATCTTGGTTTTTTGCAACCAGAAGTGGCACGAGAAGGAATGATGTATGAGACATTTTTAGACGACCAAAATGTTACAATTAGCTTCCATGAACACACTGTGAAAACAGTTTAAGTTCTAAGACAAAAACACGGACAACTCCCAGACCGGACAACGCTATGGTAGCGACCTGTCAATACCAAGGTAGCCCCGCCCTAAAGCATCCCCTGCTTTATGGTCTATTCGACTCTAAATGGGACCATAATTTACTAAATGAACATCATGCTGTATTGAAGAAGACTTGAAACTAGCGATTGAGACGATAAACTCATGTTTACAATGTTTACTGAGGTAATAAATCAAGTGAGAAGTAGGCTCATTTTCTCACTATATTTTCTTACTATACTATCAGCCTTCTTTTTGCAACCAGAGGAGTCGCCCCCTACTGGCTGTTAGAAAGAATGCAAGTTTAAGACACTTTCTCATTGGCTTAATTTTTCAGACGTGGAGATTGCCCACTGGTTGGAATGTGTTAATTTGGGCTTTAGGAAAACGTGATGGGCATTTTTCACTATTTTGTGTAACATTATAGGCCAAATGATTAATTGGCTAATTAAGAAAGTAATCAACAGATATTTAAATATTCCTTTCAGTACACTCACAGACAGCCTAAACAGACTGCATAAATCGGTGCAAATGTTGTTTCACTGGACATTATTGGGGGTCATCTCTATTGCGGGACCTTGATATAAAAGCATTTTGGAATCTGAGAGGTAATGACTTCCTATAACATCGTTACACCACTTTAGTCTCTAAACCTCAAACAATGTCGTCTTCACTCTCTATGAACTTATCTCGGCTCACTCGACAAACACCACATTTACATGATCTTGAGTGTTTGTCACTAGCTCTGTCTTTTATTGATTTTTGTAGGCGGCTCCCGTTTTGCATTTGTATGATCAAGTTGTCAAACAGACTCTCTTCCACCTTGACTTGGAGGACAGCTTCACCAAGGCTGTCATGCAAATCAGACTGAAATATGGACGAACTGTCTTTGAGGTAAATAGAGTGATCGGAGGCAGATTGAGAGCGAGAGAGAGGGCGAACGGGGAGAGCACGAGTGGGACAAAGATCAAAGCGAGACTGCATCATGTGTTGAATACCAATAGGTGGACATTATGCCAAATACAGCATGCATGTTGATTACATTATGCATTGAGGACCAGAACCTAGGGTTGCTCTCATGTTTTGGGAGCCAGGTAGGGATGTCAACAGTTAAACACACAGAACATTTTTGACCCTGTTACGCATGTCAGTCTATATTGTAACCAATTGAGCTGTTCAGACAGGAAGCACCACAGCGAGCCCGGTGTGTGTGTATATGTGTGTGTGAAACAGCTGGACACACACACACCAGGCCGGCACCGTGCAGCGTATGTGTGTCCAGCTGTTTCGCTCTCTGAGCTATTGAAAGAGCAGGCGAGAAAGCAGACAAATGAGCAACGTTCCAATTCAGAATCGTTGCCTCATCTGATCGCCTCTGTAGAAGTGCGGTCGGAGCAAAGTTAGGGGCATAAGAAAATAGCGATTGTATCGATTTTAAATTTATAGTTAACATGCAAAGAGTAACTCTTTTGCTCTTTTTGCACTCATTTGCAAAGAGAGGCGCCCTCTCAAAGTAGTGCTATGATGTTGGATGTTGGACAGGGACTGTGATCACACATGCAAATGCAAATCTCACTGTTCCGATTGCTTAAAAAAGTTAACTTCCGTTACTCAGATGTTATGCATATGGTGGTGTGTTCTTTACACGGTGACAATGTTCCTGAAATTCCTGCAATACATCGCAATATATTGAATCGTAACCCCTGTATCATGATACATATTGTATCGCCAGATTCTTGCCAACACAAAGCCCTGATTTAAAATGCAACAAAGCCAACAGAAAATAAAATAAAAGGCAAGACATTTACAAGACAAAACATTCAAATCGGATGCATATAGCGCTTCAAAATGCGGCACCAAAGCTCATCGAGTCAATGGAGCGCCAGAGAAAACAGAAAGCACCTCCTGTATGTCATGTAATTTTCGCACAAATGAACCGGTTAGTTAGCAGCTAATGGGTGCCAGGCTATCGAAAGCAAAATTAACCAATCTTGTGGGATTGAAAGAGCTGTTCCCAAAGCTTTACCAGTTTACTTTTGGATTCAGCGTTAATGTTAGAGTGAGTTTATCATAAGGGTAAGAAATGAATGTAGCGTGTAGAGAGTCCCCACAAGGACGGACAGCTTTTTATTTTGTGTGTGTGTCTATGTGCTTAAATTTCTGCCCGTATACGAGAGCACTTATTATGTAGAAATCCTAATCAAACACGGCTGAGCTCTGACCACCTGCACCCAGTTGTAAGCCAGCCGGCGTCAATTGTGTGTGCCAGCGTCTCTTAAAAAGAAATAATTTCATCACAAGTGCAATTCTGGTTTGTGCTTAATCTGTAATTTAACGGCCGCTTTTATCCAAAGTGATTTACAAAACGGAGTGTGCACTGAAAAGCGGCCTTACAAAAACACGGCGAGTTGCAGCTTGGCAACAGACCGAATCCAATCTTTTTTTTTACCAGCGCGGCCACACAGAGTATTCTTATTAATCTGTTTATGTTTCTGTCATCTTTGGGAGGTGAGCTGGCAAAGTGAAAATCCTCATTAAATCAACTTTTGTACCATTTTGCAGCAACATGTCAGAAATGTCTCGAAGAATTTAGCTTACATACTGGCTCCGAGGAGAAACATTGAAGTCGTTGTACAAGGACATTGTCACCGTTCCACTTGCTTAACAATGACATTTTGTCACCGTTTTTTTGGCTCGCCGTGACGTGTTTACTTTTGCCACTGGCAGCTAGAACAGCATTTTATACTCTCGGCTCAGCCAAGTGAGTGACAGCCATGTTGTAACCGGCAGCAGAGTCCTGGCAACGGATAGTTAGCTCGGTAAACATCAAGCGGCGTGGAAGCTATTCCGTCAGATATAATTGGACTCTTCAGGGGGACAGAATGATTCATCAAAGTCAAAGAGAAGGAAGGGATCCATTCTGGGGGGATGAGTGGAAGAACAAGAAAGTGCGTCTCCCTTGTGTTGTGAAAAGTAATGGTGAGACAAGGGGTTTGGGATGTGGAGGGAAGGGATAGGGAGAGAACAGAGAAATGGCACAAAATGAGAAAACTGTGGATGATAAGTGGAGAGCAAGGGATACGGGATGGTGTTGTGTAACCTTTATTCATGCATATGTGTGTGTGTGTGGGGGAATGCGCGTGCTCGTACCAACCAGGAAGTGTCCGGGCGCCCTGTGTGTGTCCTAATCGATTCTCTCTGTGCCATCTTCAAGCCCTCCCTCCGCCGAAGCCTCTGGGATATTTGTGTTTGCCTGCAGTGTGCTACTTAAAAAGAAGCTCTGAAAAAAAACACCAAAATTTGCAGGAGACACACGCACGCGGACGGGCGCACCTCACACGGAATAAAAAATCAGTAGCATTTCTCACATCTATCACTTTCCCCCCTTCCCCTCCCCCCTCTCTGTCTCCCTCTTCAAGGGATGTTCTTCCAGCAGCCAAAGCACAGCGAGTACCAGCCGACTTAGGAGGAGCCTCGGTGCCAGTTTGGCAGTATTGTGGGCCCGAGGCGACGTTGTATCACTGCATTGTCCACTTTTCAACTCGCTGCGAGAGATCCAGTTAAAAATCATAGGCCTCCACTTCTGACGACGGAGAACGGGTCAAATGTTTGACTTTGACTGGCTGTGACAAACTTCACCTGTAACCTAAACCAGCGATCCCAAAGTAATCCGTAGGGGTAAACAGCTGATTTAAAAGAATAAGAAAAAAGTTACATAAAATTATGTTTTATGTCTTTGGGTGCATTTTCTTCCTTATGAATTCAACTTTTAATTTGCATGAGAAAGAATATATATTAATTTAAAAGTTCTACAGGCTTCAATATAATGATTTTTTTTTTTTAACAACAATTCCTCAGATTTAGCTTCAGTTAAAGAGTCAGAACAAAAATATATACAAAGGTACCAGGTAAACTTTATAATCACTCAAGACATAAATAACTCTGATTTTGCAGTTGAACAGTGAACCTGACTATCAAATATGACAAAAACAGCACACATAAGATAACATTGCATTTATACTTATATAAATTATACTTTTATAAATAAAGTAACTATAACTATGAAAAAAAACAACAATTTATTTTAAAGTTGTTACGAGGATTATCTTTTTGTGTTGATTTTGGCGCTAGTGTTTCCTAGCACTGGAGTCCCTTTAGAAAACCTCTCATTTTACTGCAGAATGGTCTGACAGCCTGCCCCTTGCAATCCTGGTTCTGGTACTGCTTTGCCTCCCTTGACTCCAGCGGGCCCAGCAATATGGATTTTGTCTAGAAGATAACCCCGAAGTTGTGAAACTTTTGTGAAATGGTCAAGGTTAGGCATTGACCTTGAATAGTTAAGGTTAGAATACATTGTCGAGCATCGAGCATTGCAAGCATTTTTGCACGTTTTTGCTCACTTTTGCAACTTGAGGATTACTTTCTAGACATGACCAGTAATACGGCCTGGGCCT
>CAKALG010039603.1:0-20732 GCA_916700815.1 Helicolenus hilgendorfi
TGAGTGGGCGGGACCTCGATAACGCGGCTCCAGCCCACCGATCACTACTGCGCAGACTCTGGCTCCAAATGACGTCAAAATCTAAAGATGGCAGCTCCCGTAGCTGCAATATTTTTGCTTGACATTTGTACAGTGGAAGGAAGTGGAGACGCGTCGTCCATCTATAAATACAGTGTATGGTGTGAACGCACCTGGGCATCACTCTGTGTTACAAGCAAAACCACTTATATATGATAACATGATGAGTCTAGAAGGAAAGGTTGAAGTATAGTTTTTAGGGCAGATCACAGAACAATGTGTGCAGCGCTGTGATCTGCAAGTTGATTATACTAAATAAGTTGACTGATATTGTTTTTATTGTGTGTGCTTGTTAAAACAACACAGATGTATCTTTTTTTCCCAGGAGCTGCTGATCAGGTTAATCCACATGACAAGCTGTTAACAGGTTTCACAGGAACTATTTTCTTCAATAGAAACTAGTTCCAATGAAGACACTTCACAGTGAGGTCTGCGGTTTTTCTAGATTAACCAGGACGTTGCTTCCTGAAATACAAGCTGGTGTTGTATTTTCTCCCTGGATGGTTTGATGCTAATAGAGGTTAGAGAGGTTTTCTTTCAGTAATTTGAGTGAACTGGCGCTTTCTGTACTGAATATATGGATCCATCTCTTACAGTGATCAAGTAGATAAAGCTCAATACGATGCATAACACGTGCATCAGTATATCATATGTGACATATATGATATCTAGTAATGTGATACAACTTACATGATGCAGTAATGGAGAGACAGTGATGAAAAATTTACCATCTTGAACCTTGTGGCTAGTATTTCAGATGCAGGCTAATGCATGTCGGAAAACATCTAAAGGTTTGTGGTACAATACAGACTGTTTTTCAGATGTCATATTGATTAACAAAGAAATATAGGGTCTATTATTGCTAATGTATCAAATCATAAAAGTCAACTTACTTGTGCAGGACTGCTATCTCATTCTCAATGCTGTTTTCTTTGCCCTCTAAAGCCTTCTTGGGGATACACTTGATCGCCACCAATTTCTGGGTCCTCTTCTCCTCGGCCAGGACCACCTCAGAGAAAGCTCCCCTGAAACAAAAACACACAGGTCAGTCAGTCAGACCTCAGCTCATTTATCTTCCGGTGTTTAGGCAGAGCTCTTCACATGCATCTGTGACATTGTGGAGAAAAAAAAAAAGGAAACTCCTGCTTCGATGTAAAAGTTACATTTAAGTGCTGGTAGAAAACTCTAGCTTGCTGATGCCAGATTGTGTTTATTTTTAACTTCAGCCTCCCCCTGAAGTCTTTGGGTTGCTGCTGCTGAGTCAAGTTTTGGAAAAGGGACAACTTGGTGGGAAGATTTGGAAGCATCAACATCGAAGTCCGAGCTTTATCTTGGTGACAAATTTTGATAGTGGACCAAAACTGTTTTAAATTTAAAGTTTCACTCATGTGATGCCCATCAATCAAGTGGATGGCCACATTATCATTCTGTGAAACATACTGTAAGCGAACAGGCCCCTTTCTTCTTTCTTTCTTTCTTTCTTTCTTTCTTTCTTTCTTTCTTTCTTTCTTTCTTTCTTTCTTTCTTATAGAGTCAGCTTAGTTCAATACTTTATATATGAAGGCATGTGTATGTGATAGCTAGGTTCAGACATAATAACTACTAACATAGCAGAGCAGCTAACTGCATGCATTATTCAATTTCAGCAGCATATACAGGGACTAGTAGTGACATTATCACTTACCAGACATTTTAACGTATATTTAACCATCTAGTACTGTATGTTGTCATATATGTGCAGTAGGACTGTCAAAATAATAACACGTTAAAACAAATTTGTTTTAACGCCACTAATTTCTTTAATGCATTAACGCAACTTGCACATTTTTTAGGTTGTAGCGGGCTCAGTTTTCAAGCTAGAGTGAAGATACTGGCAACATATGAAACCTAATGAATCCATTGGTACCAACCAAATCATACTAGCTTGTCGGGAAGGGGGCTAAATAACGCTGAGGAAAATTTCTGCGAGGAAAAACTGGCATGGCCATCTTCAAAAGGATCCCTTGACCTCTGACCTCAAGATATGTGAATGAAAATGGGTTCTATGGGTACCCACGAGTCTCCCCTTTATAGACTTGCCCACTTTATGATAATCACATGCAGTTTGGGGCAAGTCATAGTCAAGTCAGCACACTGACACACTGACAGCTGTTGTTGCCTGTTGGGCTGCAGTTTGCCATGTTATGATTTGAGCATATTTTTTTATGCTAAATGCAGTACCTGTGAGGGTTTCTGGACAATATTTGTCATTGTTTTGTGATGTTAATTGATTTATACAGACATTTGGATAAAGCAGCATATTTGCCAACTCCCATGTTGATAAGAGTACTAAATACTTTCCCTTTAAGGTATATTTTAAACAGATAAAAAGTGTGGGATTAATTTGCATTAATCGTGATTAACTATGGACAATCATGTGGTTAATCACATACATGATGAAGTATGCACAGCTACAATAAACAACTGCATTTCTTTTTCTCTCCATGTGTCTTCCTGCCAATTAAAATAAAAAATGGTAAGCAAGTAAAGCAACAGAACTCAAACTAGCATTTCTTTTTTTTTTTTTTTTGCATTTTCCCATGACCCATTTAACAGCAGAGGCAGACATGTCTTACAACCTCCTGCGTTTTGGCTGAGGTCCAGAGATTTCTTGACTCAGATCCAAAGCTGAACAATAACTACGTGGAATCCTGACCCACAATTACTTTCAACTGAACTTTGCACCAATACAATTAGAAGTACAACTGCAATGAGACATGGCACAGGAAGGAAATGAACCCTCTGACGTGAATACTGATTTAGACCAGTGTGAACAAAGTGTGAAAGACATGCTGCTGTTGGAGGTAAAGCACCATACATTACTTCCCGCCACTGCAAGTGACATATTGTCTAATGTGTTGTGTTTTTGTGTGACGAACATATTTCTCCACGCAGTTGATTTGATGGTAAATAAGGTCTACGGTGGGAGTGGTATGTATGAAGTCCCTGGAGTATCGGGCAACAAAGTGTCTACAGTATGTTGGTTGAAATAACATACAATCACTTTAAATTGTCATGCCTTTTGATGATTTTTGATCTAAACTATGTCACAATGCAAAAAGAGTGTTGAAAATATTGATTTTCTTCTGATAATCACATCAGTGCCAGTTACTAATGTCTATGTGGTGCATTAAAGGGATAGTTCTGGTGTTTTGAAGTGGGGTTGTATGACGTACTTATCCATAGTCAGTGTATTACCTATAGTAGATGACGGTCGGCACGCCCCCAGTTTGGAGAAGAAGACAGGAGTTATCGCATGGAAGCAAAGCAATACAGTGCTGTGGACGGGGGCAGCAGTATTTTAGCCACCTAAAAGAAAGGCCCACCTAAAAACTGAAACTTATCTATACTGTTTTTGTCAACGAATTCTTATGGCTTTGAAGAAAGCATAAATCAGTTTCACTTTCAGTTCAGTTCCCTGTTAAAAAGGCTTTCTGACTGCGAGACAAAGCGGTGAAAATATTCTAAATATAGCGTACACTTAAATGGATATTGATTTTTTTTCTTTCTCCAAACTGGGGGCGTGCCGACCGCCATCTACTCTGGGTAATACACTGACTATGGATAAGAACCTCATACAACCCCACTTCAAAACACCCAAACTATCCCTTTAATGAACATAAATATCATACTCTGAATGAGTAAACCGTGATGCGATGTAATTTTGATCTGTATGGCCACTATTCTATTGCACATTTGGTAATATTTAAAATGTTACTACAATAATCATGGAGGACACACTGGGATCTGCATACTCTATTGTATTTCGTACACTGGCATACAGGGAAAACAGAGAATGAAGGAACAGTCAGCCTAAAGGCATTCCAGTCCAAACATCTGTGTGTCCTACAAACAAGACTTTATGCTGAGTTTATGTCACATGTGGTGGATTGTAGAGATAGGAAAGATTCTCGTGTGTGCGAGAAAAAATGCTGCACTTTATAGATACATTTATAGAGCTGAGGTATTGTCACATCCCTGGCTGACACAAAATGTACTAAACTGCAGGAGGTGAACTCTCTTTGTCTCCATTTAACCGCTCAAAACATAGCAGGAGTGTCACGCAGTAACATAGACCATTTAAACCAGCAACGTTTCTGGATGAAAGTGGCTGCATTTTTACAAGGAAGTTTGCATCGGATCTTACTCATACTTCCTCTTATGTTTTCGCAGTCATTCACTCTACAGGCTATTGTCTAATCTGTATACCAACAGTGCTGCCAATAAATGTCAGTATCGGCATTCAAACACATCTCTGTCTCCTCGGTGTGGTAGGAAGGTAGGAAGGTATGCATCACTGTTGGGAATCATACAAAGTCGACACAAAGACAAGACAACCTTATATCACTACCTGCTGGTGCACTTTTGCAAATTGCTAAATTTTAAAAATATCCCCTGAAGATATGTCATTATAACAAAACTGTGTGTGTGTGTGTGTGTGTGTGTGTGTGTGTGTGTGTGTGTGTGTGTGTGTGTGTGTGTGTGTGTGTGTAGGTGGGGTGAATGTCAGTCAGCTGTCTTACAGTATCTCTTTGGACACATTTAGCTGTATGTGTGGGCAGAGAGGAACCATAATCATCCAGTCACTAGATACTTTATCAGCTTTACAAACAAGGGAGGACTGCGTGGTCCCATGCCACTGTGACCAGAAAGGAAAGTGCATGACCTACAGACAACAACTCCTCCATGAACAACTTCCTCTTGAACCGTTATGGGATTCTCAAAGTTTTCTGGTACTGCAGAATTCTGTATTTCATTTGGAAGAGCAGCAACAATATCCAAGAAACACCAGACTGTTGTCAGGCCATTAAATAGGCGTTATCCGTCGCTATAAGCACCATTGATGTGGGTCAATAGGGACTACACCCAATAGTAGGTTTTATCATCTATTTACATGGTAGATCACCGAAAGAAGGTATAAAAGAACGCAACAGCGGCCTCTAGCGACCATTGTAATTATGACAGGAAGAAGTCAGGCACTGTAGTAAAGACGGCGTGAAACTCCATATGTGGTGGTGGTCAGAGGCGATGGATGGGACACGCAGGGGTTTCACCCAGAAGACAGGGGTTTGTATCCCGTGTGAAACCAACAACATGTAGTTGTCTTTGGGCGCTTTCACAAGCCAACATTTAATCTGTTTTAATCAACCTCTGGTGCGGTTCATTTGTGCGGTTGTGAACGCAGTAATTGTAATCTGGTGCGGATCAAAACAACTGAACCGAGACCGCTTGCAAGAGGCGGTCTCGGACCGTTTCCAAGCGAACCAAAACGCAGGAAGCCTGTGCGGGCATTTGATGAGATGGACACAGGTTAATGACATGTCATGTTACACCTGGTTCGCTGGATGTAACATGGGTGGGAGAGGACGGACCTGAACACACAGAATATGCCAAATAAAGTCTGCAAAAATAATGACGTTAATAAAGTCATAAACTGGAGGAGAAGGGATTCATTGCTAAGTCACAGTGAAAAAACTTTGACAGCAATATATCAAAGTCTGCGATTCCCTGCTTAGAAGTGGCAGCTCTTGAGAAGAAAAAGATGAATTCGCTCCTTCGTACACGCCCCTCAGCAACTTACTTTTTTATTTGGCCTGCTTTGATTTGTGCACCGTGAAACCAAACCACACTAAATAGAAACCAAAAGTTATCATTTTCACTCTGATTCGGACCAGCCAAAAGGAATATGGCTTGTGAAAGCGCACTTTGTGTTCACAAGCCTTAAGTTTCACTTTCACTTTTGAAAAGTAGTTATTTTAAGCCAAAACACTATCCCGAAACTTAACCAAGTGTTTTTGCAGCCTAAACCTAAAGAAGTTGTAGTTTTGTCGTCTAAACCTAAAGAAGCCATTTTGTTTGTGTTCAACGTGACGTTTCATTCAGTTTACAACGTGTTAGAATGTGTTGCTTTCACTTTTACAACATAGTAGGCCCCTGTTGACCCGATGGTTAATCTAGCTATGGTGCTTAAACAGTAGTTACTGATAACACCTATTTAATGGCCTGATAACAGTCAAATCGAGTCTTGCAACCGCATATCAAGAGATCCCACAAGGGGTCCCAACCCCAAGATTGGAAAACTCAAGCTATTAATCAGCTATTAACTACTACAAGTTAATTGCATCTAACTTACAGTATTCAAAAAGTATATTTAATCTCTCTTTATCCAGAGTGACCTACATACAACTTCTCTGGTGTTATTAACCTCAAAAGCTCAAAGCTACCAGAACACTGAACCCATTTCCTGATCAAAGTAACAATTATCCTGGGAGCGAGGCCTTGTGGTCACATCTCAGCAAGAAAGTAAAACTGTCACAGAAAGGCCATTAGCATTGGCAGAAATCCAGCTGTGTGGAGGAGGTTGTCAGCGCTGCAAATTCCTCTGTAGCATCTGGAGGATTTAGCTGACATTCTCCATGCTCCCACCGAGGGGCTCTGGGGAAGTGTCAAACAGTGGTTCACACAAACATTGGGAAAATCTGAGAACACTAATGTGTCTTTGACTGTGGATAGTCCCACTGTCTGGCTGTTTGCAAGCAAACCCCTTCCAGTGGCACATAGTTGTCTTGTGAAGTAATGACACACTGCAACATGTTTTCCATTTTCCCAGAATTACAGTCAGTGAAACAACAACTACACTAGTTGAACTAGACTGCAGACAAAGCCTGTTCATCAGGAACAGAAATCTTTTACTCCTGACTTCCTGTCACCAAATGGCGCAGCGCCACACATTGTTTTCATGTAGTTCAAGAAAATACTTCCTTCTTTCTGAGTGTCAGTGAAGTGCAGGGTAACATTTTCACTGTGTTGGGCAATGGTCTCTAGCACAACAACATTTAAAACAGGCGAGTTCTGCATCTGGTGGACTATGCAGCATATACTATAAAATAAATCCTTTTTTTTTCCCATGATGATGTTTATTCTGGGTGTGATAGCAATAATTATATTAAGCTATTGGCAGGCAGTGGTCTGCTTAGTTCTGCTACCAATACCACCTGCTTACAATAACAACTCACTGTTGTATCATCTAAGTGATAAATGCTGAGATTAGAATGATTTTCATTAGCACGGATGAGGAGGAGGGGGATGAGCAGGAGGGGAATAGAATCATGCTCAATTTTTTTTCATGTTTGATAAAAATGCTGAGATGTTACAACAAAGACACTGCTGAAAAAATACTGCTGAAGAACATGGTTCCACACGTAAGTCCTGTCCCGTCTGTCATCGGCTCACTCATCCAAGTGCCTCTCTACAAGAGATGTCACGAGAACCGATATTTCAGTACCAAGTCGATGCCAAAATTCTGAATGTGACGGTACTCGTATTTTTTTACAGGACCGTAGGTACCGTTAAGGCTTGAGACTAACGGCGTCCCATCATCCCGGGGACGATATAAAATGTGTTTCGGATGCAGAAAATTCCCTATCGATGCGTCCGAGGAACACACTCTATTATAGTGCCACATTGTGAACAAAAAATCTGTGTTGTAATCAACAAGACGAGAGCTAAGGATCGAGCTTAAGGACGTCTCATCGTCATGTACTGTATTTTGACCAAATGCTACTTTTTACACATAAAAAAATATTTTAATTTAACTTAGCTGCATTGTTAACATCAAAATCAAAACAAACACGCACAATGTAAATAAAAAAAAACAATAAAATTACTTTGAAATAAAAAAAGTTTGGGATAAATTATACTGTAAATCTATGTACAAAACTAAACCACTTTTAGTGTTTGACTTTCGTTTTAGGTCACTTTGCAAACGGTAATAAAGGACTGGATGTTGAAGTTTCATGGGATTTATTGTTTTACTTTTGTTTTTTACCGTGGTATTGAATTGGTTTAGAGAATTGTGGAATTTCACTGGTGTTGGTATTATCAACTACTAAATTTGTGGTATTGTCACATCCCTACTTTCTACAGCCTGTACTGTGAAGAGCCACAGTATTTCTACTATAAGGATGGAACGGTAGAAGATGCCTTTGTCCAGCTGTGGTACAGATGTTACACTAACTTTAGTTAATTAGGGCAAAAATGGCCTTCTAGTGGAGAAAAAGCCCCAAACAAAAGTCCATTTCTAGCCTACCACTGACACAGTTCAGGCCCAGAAAATATGAAGGGCATAATTGTGATGAATATTTGATGGGTGCTGAGTAGTGTGGTGAGTTTGCCAAGAGCTTAATCCTAGCCAAGGTTTCGGCTGGATTATGAGGTAAACAACTGTGTTTGCTGAGCTGTTCCTGTTCCTGACAGGACATTCTTATCACCACCATGGGACGAGCGTCCAGGAAGAGGATACACACACACACACACACACACACACACACACACACACACACACACACACACACACACACACACACACACACACACACACACACACACACACACACACACACACACCACACGCACACAGTACCGCTGCACAGCTATTAGCCACTAAACCCTCAATAAAGATACGCTTACTGACATTTATCCAAACAGTTGGGCGTGTTCTCAAAAATTCACTGTGCAAATACGTAACACAAGAGTTTAAATATAGACAGGCAGCAACTAAATGTAAATGTCTGGAGCCTCAAACAGAGTAAATATTTACACGTCAGTGACACAACTAATATTCCAGTGATGGACATTGTGCTATTGTGCACAATTTCCATATCCAAACACTAATCCAATCCTGCACAAACAGTGAACAAAAAGCAGCCTTTTTACTTCCACTGCTCAGAAAGTTCAAATATTAGCCTAGTTTATTCACTCAGCTCTTTATTACATCACCCTTTTCTATCTCTGAGTAAGCTGCTTGCTTAAAATAAAGACTTGGCGTTGCTTAGTTTCTGTCGCTACAAGCAACCTTTTCATGTGTGCATCCCACGATGCCTCACTCGGTGCATCAAAGGAATTCAAAATCAAGGAATTAGGATCTCACATGCCATCATGCACTGATGGCACTGATGTGCTCACTCCCGTACAACAAACACGGACACATAACACGAATGCAAACATGTACTAGTAGACCATTATAACAGGCTGTGGTTAAAACCAGCCGAGCTCTTGTGATTTCCAACGAAGCCCATAAACATATTGTTATTACTGACACACTTTTACAGGCGAGTATCACAAAACTAACACAATTTGCATTGCCTTTTTGCAGAGCCAAGCAAGGCCCACTCTCTGAGTGCTGTTACAGTCTCTTCTCTTTTTATGAGAACAGTTTTTGTCCTTTGTTACCATCTGCTGTGTTACATACTGTAGGTGTCTGTGCCAATGCAGACATGCACACATGCCGTGTTAAAGTAAATTAAAATAATATCAATGCTGATTTTCATTATAAAACAAACAAGGAAGCTTTCCTTGTATGCTGTGGTGTTTTGTATTTTCCCCCCTATAAATCCCACATTTCTCAAACTCCAAAAAATTGTGCCATCTATCCTGCTGAGAAGTTGGTTAAGAAGGTATGTTAGCAGATGACAAAATGGTAACTGTGGAAAGGTCAGCGAGACATAGGGAAGGACCATCTGGTCCAATCAGAGCTGAGAGATACCCAACTGTGATTCTGGCCCTGAAACATAAAAAGACCATCTTTGCTCTGTGGGCCTTCCAAACACAACGATCTGCATAACCAAACCGCAATCGCTCTCCTTATGTGTTATATTACTAACACCATGCAGAGACTCAGTGTAAGCAAGCACTATTAGCTATATTTAATGCTCCAGTGCAATATATAGAGCAGCAATTTAAATTCTAAATACATTTCTCTAAGATATTGACGGAGGATATATAATTTTAAGAGCATAATAACTCTGTTTGGATCCCTTAGTGAAAAAGTGAGACTTTAAAGCTGCTTTAAGGCCTGTGTCCATCCATCCATATAGTGTCTTTTTCTGGCAGAAAAGTCCCCAGTGACGCTGGGGAGCGCTTCATCGCAGCATTTCATCGTTAATATCTCGACAACATATCACTACTCTAACCACCGTTGTACGATAGACTAGCATCACCCCGTTGCTTCTTATCATCTATTTGGGCTACTATCTATTTGTCTAGTATTGTTTTTCATCATGAGCACCAACCGGAGGGTGCTTGCCCTCGTTTGTATGGATGAGCTTGTCCTCCGCTCAATTGGACAGTTAGAGCAAGGAGGAGGATGTGGGTGCACGACACAATCCGTCGGATTCAAAAAAGGGATATATTTAGTGTACTCTGATAATAAATATAATCTGCTGGTACCATCATGTTCTGCTCACTCTCATCTTAAAAAGCCCTTAATATAAGAGTGTTGCCATGGCGCTGGCATGTTTTACTCACCACCAGTAAATGTGTCCTTTGGCTGAAGACCTCAGTGCACTGCACACTACGGCTCACCAAGAGGAAATGCATTGATCAAATTAAGATATATGAAATATAAATATTGTGTACTGTTATCAGGTCCAGTAGGGAGTACGGCGATGGCGACAGCGACAATGGATTTCCACCATTCCTCCGACTCTTTCTCCCGAACCTACTTCACAAACATTTGTGTCCATCTGTAAACCTGAAAGTGGGAATCACTAACAATTTACATTTGGACATCTGGTGTGTACATCAGATACCATGAACCATTAACAAGACGCATTTTCACGTTTTACATAGTGCTTTAACATTTGTAAATATGTCAAATACAAACAACTGTAAATCTAGGTATACATAACAATGTTTGGACTTTGTTAATGGCCAGTGTGTGATGTACATCGTGGTTGTGTGATGGGATCTTATGCATGTGTCTTGCTTCGAGCCTCTCAAGTTGTATCCCTGACACTAGTTCCCTAAACCATTTGGAGAAACAAGGAGCGCTGGTAGCCTCTCAATCCATGAGAATCCTCCTCTTTGCTACTAACATACCAAACATAGGGGTCTGCTGTATAGTATGAACAACCAAGCAGGGCAATCAGGTTCAATCTGTAAATCATAAATTTTACCATTCCAAATTAAGATATCCTTTTCCTCAGGGAAAATCTCAGGAAAAAACAGAAAGATCTTTTATTTTATGGGCTGTACATTTCAGTCTCAGTGCTCTCAACAATACAGTTCCCAGCAGCAGTACAGGCCAACAAATCTGCCTTACACCAAAGACAAACCAACTTAGCAAGTAGCTGCTAAAGAATGCCGAATATCTAGCAAGCTAAACACAAATATTTTGCTCAGGAGACTTATATGGAACTGAAAGTAGAGTAAACGTCAGACTTAAAATACACCAGGCCACAGGCGGCCGGAAACACAAATCCGACGGAAGGATAATGTTGCTCTGCGGTGGATGCATTTAATTGTGTGCTTACACATTAACCATTTAGTGGCTCAATTAGTGCCACTTAATTCCATGCTTTAAAACACACACACCAAAAAACAATATCACTTTCCAAATCGTATAGTGGATTGTAATTAGGCTGCAAAGCTGAGAACTTGCTCCCTTAAGGATCTCTAGGACCAGAGATAAGCAAAGCACAAGGAAAGTTTTCTCAAGCCAGTCTGCTGATATGTGGACAGCTCGTAATGTGGGGAGTATGGGCAATAAGGGATTAGAAGAATCGCAAAAGACTGTGGGAAGATGTGCATGACAAGCCTGCAAGAGTACTTAAAATTGTTAGGGGGGATATATTGCTGTGAGCAGATGGAGATGCATAAGTGGGCCAGACTGTGGGCATACATGTGTGTGTTTGTGTGTGTGTGTGTGTGTGTGTGTGTGTGTATTCCAGGAACTGCAGGCTATGCCATGCTGAGCTGCGCAGTGCTGAGACGCAGGCTTCTGTTCGAATTAGGTCAGGGCTGAAGGGCTGAGGGTGCCATAAGCAGGGATGGATTTTCAGGATTGGGTTGGGAATTGTTCCAAGTTGTCATTTAAAAAAAAAAAAAAGTTAAACTGTAATTGCTCTGAATGCTGGAACGTGATTTAGTCTCAGAACGAATCAGTGGCTGACTTGATTTTATATTCCTGTAATGAAGCCTATCTTACTATGATTTATAACTTAGCTTAAAGTAGACCAAAGAAGGTATCTACACACCTTTTGAGCACAAATAAGCGATGAATCAGATGAAGAAAGAGAGATAGTGGTCCATACTCCTGCATGGTCTTATCAGTCGCTGAGACAGAATTACAAGGGCACACACGGTGACATGTTGTCCTGCATGTGCTTTGAGGTCCAGTACAGGAGCCTCCTCCCCTTTAATGAAGGAAGGTCTTAGCTCTTATCTCCTCCTACAGCTTAGACACAATCAAACCTTCGAACAAAAGAGAAGCTGAGCAAGGCAAAGAAAAGTAATTCACTCTTTTCTAGAAAGGCAAGTAGTGTGCATGTGGGAAGCGGAGACGTAATTACGGGAAGATAAAGACCAGTGAAATTGTAACAAGAGATATCACGGGAATGGAATGGGATAAATATGAAATTTAATGTATAAATATTAGGGCTGTTTAAAATATTTAATCGCAATTAATCTCTCTCTTATCAACATGGGAGTGGACAAATATGCTGTTTTATGGAAATATATGTATATATTTATTATTAAAAAATCAATTAACAACACAAAATAATGACAAATATTGTCCAGAAACCATCACAGGTACTGCATTTAGCATAAAATAAAATGTTCAAATCATAACATGGCAAACTGAAGCCCAACAGGCAACAACAGCTGTCAGTGTGTCAGTGTGCTGACTTGACTATGACTTGCCCCAAAACTGCATGTGATTATCATAAAGTGGGCATGTCTGTAAAGGGGAGACTCGTGGGTACCCATAGAAACCAATTTCATTCACATATCTTGAGGTCAGAGGTCAAGGGACCCCTTTGAAAATGGCCATGATACAAGTATCTTAAGCTGAAAAGAAAACTGAGACCGCTAGAACCTCCGAAAGATCGATCGCATTAATGCGTTAAAGAAATTAGAGGCGTTTAAACCAATTTCTGTTAACGCGTTATTATCACGTAAACTTTGACAGCCCCAATAAATATAATACAAATGATGGGGAGAGAGGAAGAGTTAGGACAGACACAGAAAAGGAGAAGCACGGAGAGAGACAGAGATGAAAAATAGATGAAGCGGGACAGCTCTCATGCTGGGAGACTCATCTGCTCTATAAAGGTGGCTGTTTCCTTTTGTCGGAACCACTTTGTTAATCATCATTTTGAATTCATTTGATTCTGACTCAGCACACAAATACTGAATAATGAAGGAGCAACAAAAATAGTACACGGGAAAAAGGCGGTTTGGGCTGAAATTCCCTCAAACTCCATTTCTGGCCTCCTCACCGTGTCTGCACCTCAACTACACTGCGGAAACGCATGCAGAGTATGGTGACAGATGGACAAGTGGTCACAGGCTGTTTTGGCTACTCACTATCTGGACATCAGGAAGATAGACATCACAGTAATGAAGCAAATTAAGTCAAAAGATACATACTGTATGTAAAAAGTCTGGTACATCTTATTGGTAAGCTCTGAATGGACAGTGTTCACCTTCAGCACATTCTCATACAAACAAGTTTGGAAATTTTCTGGCAGACTAAACTCCTACACTTTTGAGTTTAAGTGGCACCCCAGCTTGTACTCATCTCCTGCAGTGCACAGGTATTGATAAAGTAAATAAAGAAAAATGAGTCATTTATATTAGTCCCCAGCTGTATCAAATATTATTTCACATTTCTCCTTTAAATATATAAGTTAGGTGACTCACTGTGTATGCTACAGTGTTTTGCACCGTGTCTATTAATGGTAACCATAGACTGTATATATGAAGTGGACGTAGTCATCGTGGCGTCACCCATTGGTTTGTGGACTGCCGTTTTGAAGCCTCGAGTTTGGCGGTTTGGCCGTCGCCATGTTGGCTTTTTGCAACCAGAAGTGACACAAGAGGGTGGAGCTAAGTGCAACCGAATGCTGAATAAAACATTTTTATGCGACCAAAAAGGTTGTAATTAACTTTCATGAACTGGAAACATACAGTGAAAGGGTTAAAGTTATAAGATTAAAACACGAAAAACTCCCAGACCGGATGACGCCGTGGTAGCGACCTGTCAATCACAAGGTAGCCACGCCCTAAAGCATACCCTGCTTCATGGTGTATTTGACTCTAAATGGGACCATAATTTACTAAATCAACATCATGCTGTATTGAAGAAGACTTGAAACTAGAGATTGAGACCACAAAGTCATGTTTACAATGTTTACTGAGGTAATAAATAAATGAGTATAGACATAAATACTCAGACCTCTCTGTATTAAAGAGCTATTTTGTTTGTTGAATCGTTCCAACATAAAGAGAGGTCTGAGAGGAGAGCAAACCTTTGGCATTTACAAACAGAATCTGCATTATTTTTTAATTTCATAAGTTAATTTAAGTGCATTTGACATTAAGGCAGAGTCAAAGCCTCAGCGGCTTGTCACACAATTTATAGTCTTTCACTAATGTCTCTGCAAGCACAAGTGCACACACACATGCACGCACACACACACACACACACACACACACACACACACACACACACACACACACACACACACACACACACACACACACACACACACACACACACACACACACACACACACCCCAATGAATGTCGAGTTATTGAACCTTTCCACTCAGAAGCAGAGAGCCCTCAGCCGTAGTGGTAAATCAGCGTTAAAACCCGTGTAATGTAGCCGAGAGGCACCAGTGTGGAGCAAAAGGTTCCTCTTTTGACTACCAGATTGTGTCCCAGCCCAGACTACATTCATTTGTGAATCACAAAAACAACAAAACAATCTGTGTGGATTCTAGGTATAGCATTTAAAACATCAGCATACTTGTGTAATGAAAATATTAAGCACTAAAATCGCGGGTATTTAATCTTTGTGGGTTTTTATCCACTGAATACGGATAAAAAGGCAATGAGGGAGATAAGCTCACTCTGAAGTCGTGATGCACAAAAATGCCCGAGAAAGGTTTTAATGAGAGATCTTCGGTCTGTCAAATCAGAAATAACAGCCCGTGGGCGAGAGGGATCCTTGCTTTGTAAAAAAGAGAAGATGTGTGATGAGTGGGTGCTTCGTGTTCATTCAGAGAGGTAGAGAGAGAGAGAGAGAAAGAGAGAGAGAGAGAGAGAGAGAGAGAGAGACGGGAACACTGGAGGCAAAGGTCATCAAGAAGAAAACACAGAGAGAAGACATGCAGAACAACTATGAACCATCAATTACAAACATCTGTGGACATACACAGGAAAAACAGACATACAACTCTAGCCAAACAAGTGTTGTCTCAGCCTCGTCCACACACTACTCTTCCCCAAATCAATTGCGGCCAATAAGCTGATTATAAGGCCAGCGAGCGCAGGGGCTACTGGGTCATCGTTCCACATGAGTGACAGAAACAGGCGGGGGCCGATCCATCAGCCGTAACGATTTTAGATGATTACACCACGCTCCCCTACCCTCCACTTCCTCCCATACCCCGTCACTCCATCCTGTCCTGTGTTTTGCGATGTATTCTTGGGTGAAAATGCGGAGAATTTCCCCTCGCTGCCCCTCGCGGCATTCATTCAAAATGTCAGTAAAAGCAACACGGCCCATTTGTGCAGTTTGTCCTCAGTAGAGAAAACTCAAAGCTGGCAGCCGAGTGTGGGAAACGTTGAAATGAAAACAACAACAAACAAAACACAGAGCTGCTGTATTGAATTCAATAATCTTCATAATAACATTACAGGACATACAGATTCAGAATAACATTTATTCCCTAATGACTTCATTTGTCATAGAGCTGTGAGCTGGAAGAGTTGTTTGAGATGGACATGAAAGTAGATTTGGTGCATTGCTAAAAATAGTTTCCGCTGTCATATAATAGAGTTACAGCAAAATACAGAAAATATCAATACCATTTTTCCAAATATGTGGACTGTGAATCTATAAGCAGCCAGCTTTGAATGATGACATACTGAAAAATGTACGCTGGAGAGTGCTGGGTAAGTCAATATTTGAAGTAAAGCCAAGGGGAGCGCCGGGGAAGCCAAGGGAATCCAAATTTTCTGAGCAAGAAGGTCTGTGTGAGTGTGTGTGTGTGTGTGTGTGTGTGTATATGACATGGTATAAAAAGGTTTTATTTTTTAATTTTGTGAGCAAAACCCAGCAGATAATTTTGACATGGAGGTTTTCAATGTTACCAATAATTCAACTGTAACGGCCTTTACACACCAGGGGCGAGATGAATAAACGACACAAAAATGCGAAATACTCACCTGTGAATATTATACGTCTAGGGCTTTTATTGTGAAAGGTAAGAATGGAAGGAGTGGATCTGGTCTGCGTTGCCTTTGTCAAGGAGTAATAAAGTTTGCCGTCTTGGTTCAGACTACGGAGATTCCGTGTTGTTTAGGGCTGCAACTAACGATTAATTTCATTGTTGATTAATCTGTCGATTATTTTCTCGATTAATCGATTAGTTGTTTGGTCTATAAAATGTCAGAAAATGGTATAAAATGTCGATCGGTGTTTCCCAAAGCCCAAAATGACGTCCTCAAATGCCTTGTTTTGTCCACAACTCACAAATATTCAGTTTACTGTCATAGAGGAGTAAAGAAAGCAGAAAATATTCACATTCAATAAGTGAGAATTTTGCCTTTTTTTTCTTAATAAAATAAATAAAATAGTTGACAATTAATTTGATAGTTGACAACTAATTGATTAATCGTTGCAACTCTAGTATTGTTGTTTCATAAATAAAGTGATTGGTTGATGCCTTCATTTGCGAAGTGAATGAATGTTTTTTTTCACGGCGTAATATTTGCATTCTGTGTGAAAATAGTCATGACAAAAACAAAAAATATATATATATTAACGTGCAAATTAATCGCACAAAAATAAACGCCCATGGTGTAAAGGCCTCCAGAGTAGCTTGTTATACGATGTCTTATTGACAATAACACAGAAGAGATCAAAGGTCCGGCCTTGTGCTTAGTTGCGTGTCCTGATCCCTGTATAATGAAAGCTTTAATTTCAGCTGAACATCAAAGGGCGGCAGGACACACTAGGATCCCTGCTCCACAGCGAACACAGTGTGAAACCAGGAAGCAGTTAGTGAGCAGGTGACAGGGATGGGGAGCCAAAATGGAGCTGGATTTGAGGTTGTTTTGGGCTGGATTGGACGGACAAAGACACAAACAGAAAGACAGAAAGAGAGAGACACACACCACCACCGCCACCATCAACATCATACACACAAAGCAAGTGTTCATTGTTTCCTGCTTCTTGATTCTTTTTAATCTCATTATTACTTGACACTTTGGCAATATTGTCTTTGTTACACCCATGTCAATAAAACATTTTGAATTGAATTTTGAGAGAGAGAGAGAGAGGCGGGGGGGTGTAGATTAACATAAGTAACAGAAATGAAAAAAGAAGGGAGGCAAAAGGGGATTTGAGTTGATTGCAATGACAGTGAGTGCCGTTGCCTGTGTGTGCATTATTAATTCCCATCTGTTTAGATTACAGAAACATGTGGCAGCAGCTGGGGATTCACAGTACCGCTAGTATCTGGTTTAAAGTCCCTGTATCACTACTATTTGTGTCGCTTAAGTCAGACATTTGAAAGAAATAATCAAATGTTAGAGAACTATTTGATTGTGATGGTGTATTTTTCATATGATAACAGGCTCTGAAAACATAGAAACTAGATACATAACCAATTCCATACTTTGTTGGCAGAGGCCAATAATAATAAGTGATATGTCCTGGAAAGATTTGCTCATGTTTTAGACATGTGGAAAATTTGATTCAGTGATGAGGTGATTTGTAGCACCTACAGTACATCTCCTTCATGGTCAAAACGTCAGCGAGGGAGGCTCCAGAAACACATTTATAGAGGAATATCTCTATGTGTGTCATTTCTTTCTGTTTTCCTGTAAAAGAGAGCGAGTTCATCTCCTGCACAATGCACACATATGCACCCGTTGGAGGATTATTAATAGCAAATCAAAAACTTTGTTTCCATAGTGACTGTTTGAGTCCATTATGGAAAGTGTCTCCTGTTGTTACCAAGACAACAATCCAGCAATGGCAAATGAATGTGGCGCACAGCTGAGTGATGCGGTGAGCCGGTGATCTCTCCATAAACAAGCTCAGCACCAAACTGGGGGCAGGTGGAGGACTGGAGGGATGACGACGAGAGGGTTGAAAAGACGGGAAAACATTACCATGTATGCACCCAACATCAGTTGTGCTTATATACTTGTACGACTTTAATTTGGCTTGGTATTACTATATTTACCTGGATGTGACATCACACTTTAGTGTACGTACAAAATAATTTCATGAATCAGACTTTACGTTGGAAGTAACTAACACAGTGACAGAAACTAGCCGCATTAGGTTGCATACCATTTAGTATTGTCAGTCTATATTTCAAGTATTCAAGTATATACTGTATACTATACTGTATATATATGTAGCGTCATCATGCAGAAACCTATGTCAGGTCAAGTGGGAAAACGTTTTTAGAAGGGCTTGTGAAAATAGCATTTTGATGCTAAAACATACACTTTGACCACAATTTGAACATTTGGATTTGAATACATAAGGAACAAAACTGGGAAGCTACAGAACGATATAAAAACCTAAAAAAAAAACCTAAAAAATAATGGACCCACCCTTTAAGTGTTACACTTTCTAATACAGTTTGTCTGTGTTGGGCATATTGAGTCTGATTCCCATAAATCTTCAATAATCATGAATTTTTTTGGTCAGTGCTCCTGCAAATTTTGCCACAGATTATTTGGCCTTCGCAGCTTTTCTTTTGAGCGTGATTTTGCCTTTACTGAGTGTTTACAGCTAGACCCTGACAGGAAAAATGGTAAATCACCATCAAGACTTGCAATGTTTGTAACAGTGGAAGTCCCTTCAGTATTATTGTATCAGGATGCTTGCAATATTTGTTCTACCCTCTTTGCATCAGTGGCTTCATACACTCACAAAACACACTTTGGTTTAATCTTGGGTTCAGTACACAGGGATGCTAACAAGGATGTGTGTGTATGTAAAAGGTGCATCGAGTGACACCCTGGATAAACATCCTGTCTCATGACACTCAGCAGCACCCATGATTAAGGATAGTAAGACAAAGAATACAGTGGGATTAAGAGTTACTCTTAACTTCAGGGCACTCTCAGAGCAATTTGTTTTTTGAGAGCGAACAAGGGTCCAAATTGCTTCTGCCAGTTTGGGAAAGCTGGGCAAACACTTCACTGTGGGATGGATAGCAGGACCATTTAGACAGGAGGATCAAGTCGACCTCAGGAGGGGTCAAGAGGACAGAAATGCTCCTGTCTTGGTGATGGAATATGCTATATTGTTGTGAGTGCCAAATCACATTTGGGTTGTGACAAGTGTACTGTATAGCTACCAGAATTATGCTCCTGCACACTTGCGTAAATATAGAATAGACTGCCATATAAGTCGGGCTTGACAGATGCAGCAAATGACTATGGCTCTAGTAAGTGACAAGCAGTAGGCAGGCCAAGCATGACCATTTTGAGACAAATGGATAACACACGCACACACACACACACACACACACACACACACACACACACACACACACACACACACACACACACACACACACACACACACACACACACACATACAAAATGCCCTCAAAAGTTAAGAGGTTTAAGAGAGATTCCAAGGCACCAAAAAAAGCAGAGCAAACAGCAAAGACAGCACAGACACATCCGACAGAACTCAGGGCAAAATGCCCTGACAGTACTCCACAGTATAATGCTCTTCTCGCTGTTATACACTAAGGCGTTGTCAGCCATTTTTCATTTTCAGGTCAATCAACAATGCTGAAATAGCAACACGTTCTCATCCCATCTTGTCACATACTGCGGCTTTGTCAAACCCCTTGGCGTCACTTGAGCTTTAGGCAACAAAATCACTTAGTTAGGTTTCGGAAAAAACTACTTGGTTGAGCCTAAAACTACTATGTTTACAACACATTGTGAACACAGGACACAAACGAACAGCTGATTGTAACGTAAAAGTGAGAAGTAACACACGGGACAAGAACAGTGGTCTCCTGGAGGAAAGCCTTGTGTTTGTTGGACCCAATCACCTCCAATCTCGCCCGCCCTTAAGCCCCGGCCACACAGGGAACATCAGCAGCGTGTTGCGGCGGAACCTGTTGTTTTTTATGTTAACAGGTTAGAGCAGCCACACTGCCCGCGCTAGCAGTTGTCAATGTCTGCATCTGTAGAATATGTCACGGACATGAAAAAAAGTAGAGATTTATTTTTAAATTAACACGTCCTGCTTCTGTTTCAAAATAAAAGCCCTCAATTGTTTTTTTTTTCTGTGGACAGAATTCCTTCATTTGTTAACACAAGGCTTTTATTCTGAAATATTTACAGGACATTGCTGTTGGAATGAATAAAGTACAGGGTTTTAATTGTGGATTATTACTATTATTTACAAAAGAGCACATGCTTCTTAGCCCTGTCTGTCTAAAATAAATATAAATGACATTTATAATGAAATGAAATTGCCACTATGAAAGGCAAACTCTATGTAGAAAGAAAGGGCTGGCAGCAGTAGCAGCAGAAACGCTGCCAGCGTGGA